>JALIZF010000923.1:0-108725 GCA_029948255.1 Telmatactis stephensoni
GACCTGGCTGAACGACACCGTTGATAACTCAGAGATTCTGCCGTGGGGCTATTCAATATTCCGAAAAGACCGGACTTCTTGCGGTGGCGGAGTTCTGCTGGCAATAAATTCAAGCTCTTTCCCAATAGTGCGGGAAATTAACTTCAGTACGGATCTTGAGCTTGTCACTGTGGAACTGATATCAAATTCGAATCTAAAATACTTAATCTGTTGCTGTTACAAGTCCCAACAAAATGCGAACAGACAGTGGATGGATAAATTTAATATATTTCTAGCAAAATCATGTTCTGGATATTCAAATATGTTAATATGTGGCGACTTCAATTTCCCTAAAGTCCATTGGGATTCACCACAACTTACTACAGGTGTTGATGAAGTCTTATTCACTGAATTGTTGAACAATTATCATCTTACTCAACTTAACACTTTTCCCACAAGAGAAGCCAATATTCTAGACCTTGTTCTCACCAACACTCCAAATCACATTACGAATTTATCAGTCTTCAGCCCAGAGCAGAGCGGACTAATAACGGACCATTCAGTAGTTGTCTTCGACCTTAAGATGTCAATCAAAGCAGTGCCGCGGCTCAAGAGAACAGTGTACGACTACTGTAGAGGCAGCTTAGATGGACTTTGCGCTGCCCTGGAAGCTATTGATCTATCAAACGCTATCAACGCTGAATCCGACATTAACATATGTTGAATAAATGGAAAGATATGTTCCTCACGGCGGTTCAGGACTAAATACGAACAAAAAAGATTAAAGGCAGTAACAACCCTCCATGGATCATTCATGCCATAAAGAAAAAGGAAGCTGTCCGTCGGAAGCTAAAGGCCTCGCCGACTGATGCGATGAAAAAGAAATTCAATGAACTGTGGGCCAATGTCAAATCACTGGTTCATGGAAGTCGTGCTATGTTTTATGACTCTTTAGTTACTGACTTTGTAAACAACCCTAAAGGTTCTGGTCACTCTTCAGACTAAACGGAAAGCAATCTAGCGTTCCTAACAAGTTATCAATGAGCCTACAGGAAGGATTAGATCCAGGCGCTGCTCACAATGCTTCCACACCTCGTGACATTGCAGAACTTTTTAACATCTATTTTACATCTGTGTTCAACAACACCAACCTAAATATGGCGACCACAAATCCTCCTGTAACTTCAACCAGCCAAAGCCCCACTCTGTCAAACCTACAGCTATCCACTGAAGAAGTACTAAAGGCACTACAATCACTTGATGTTAACAAAGCAACCGGACCAGATACCATCCAGGCTAGGTTACTCAAGGACACTTCCCAATAATGCCCATATTTAAAAGGGTGATAAGAGTTTTGTTGAGAATTACCGTCCTGTCTCGTTACTCTGCATTGTGTCTAAGGTTCTTGAAAGATGCGTGCTCAACAACCTACGTGACCATCTGTTGCAGTTGATCAACTCCTCTCAGCATGGGTTCATACCAGCCGCTCATGCACTACGCAGCTTGTGGAGGTATTGGACCACATCGGTTCCTTACTAGATACTTTTCTAATGTGCTGTACATATCATCTCCCTGAGCATGACTAGGGACATGTGAGCAAGAACACTTTACAATTTGCTTACAAAATCACCCTTAATTGGCAGAAAAAGAATAATAATAATAACGTACTATATAATTTTTGTACTCAATGGCTGTGCTACTAAATTTTTCTTTTCAGTGCAATCAAGACTTGTCTGGCAATATGGCACCAAGGCAAGCTACAAGCTTTTGCAAGAGTCTGGTTTTGTCGAGCTCCCCTCAAAGAGATTGCTTCAGTATCATAATGGGAAAACTAAACAGGTACCTTCAGTTCAAAAGTTAAAATCATTGTAATTTATATTTTCCTGTCAGATTGTTAGAAGACTGAACTTGAAACTGAAATGAAATTTTTCAACTCTAGCCTGGGCCCAGCCTGCTTTCATTAGACTTAATCGGTAAAGCTAGGAAATGTTAAATTTTGTCCTATTATTCTACCTGTAGAGCTTCAACGTTAAATTTCTTTTTACTTTTCACAGACACCCGGGTGAAACATTGCTATGTTAAAACATGTTAGAAAAAACAGCAGACGAACAAGGACTTCCTCCAGCTGGATACTATGGATTTATTACTTTTGATGAAATGGCTATTCAAGTATTATAATTACATTTTTTTACATAAATAATATATATACAGTACCGCCCAGATTTATCTTAACAACGCAAACACGTTAATAATAAGACAAAACGCGTTTGAACGGGTCCGAACACGTTTACACGCAAACACATTGCTCGTTCGATTTCTCAAGTTGCCGCCGCCAACATGCTAATCCAGCTAAACAAAAGCAATTGTGAATCCTTTGTAATAAAATCCTTTCACAAACAAATTTTTGCTAGACCCTTGAAGTAAATCAGAGTTAATTCACTGTGAGTAAACTAAAGGCTAAGTTTATTTGCACAGAAAAGATTAAAAAAATTAGAAAGTTTTGACTTACATGTATATGATCTTAAAGTTTTGACTTATGATCCTAATATTTGAGACTGATGAAGTGACGCATGACTGAAACCACTGAAACTCAAAAATCACTTTTTAAATCACCTTATTTTTCTTCTTGTAATTCCACTCTAACTTTTGTGACTTAAGAGTCTTTATTCTGAGTCCCATTAATTGTATGAGAATGAAAACAGTCAAAACAAGTGCAAAATCTTGGTTTCAAATACGGCAATGTGTGAAATCGACAAGTTGTTTGTTTACACCTGAATTGCACGTGTTTTGAGTAGAACTTCGGCTTGAAATTCACGTCAAAAACATCAACAAAACTAGACTTTTACTTTTTCAAATCACTTTTATTAACAACTATATTTTGACTAGTTACTCAGACTTACAAAATGAAGATGCTCTACTTGCTATCGTGCATTGACTAAAAATTCGCTAAATTATGGATTTCTACTCAAAACTTTCATAATTATCTACATGTAATTACTTCTAGACCTTGTACTATACTTCTTGTGAATATTGCCTTCAGTTTGGTGAAAGAATAAACTTGTTAGTGTGTTTTTCATTAACCCTATAATGCACTATTCTCGGTGCAATAATCAGATATATATATAATTACAGTAGAGTGTAATAGTGCCTTGATACACTACAGTATCTTGTTTGACTTATGCTAAAAAAATAATGTACTAATACTGATAGTTATCCGTGGAACCACATTTACAATTTATATTTCCAAAACTTATTAGTCACAGATGTACTCAATCTTCAGTAGTCCATCCTGAACATAAAGATTCTAATAGCCCAATGCTCTACCTTCTCTCTCTATCGCTGCCGGTACAACTTTCTTGAGGTGATTTATGTATTTGATACATTTTTCTTTGGTGACTCTGGTCTTCCAGTCATCAGAAATGCCCGCCACAAGCTCTTCTTTGGTTTTGGGCTTCATGGTCTTATGAAGGAATGACTTAAGCTCATGCCATAAGTTTTCTATGGGGTTGAGATCTGGTGACTCTGCTGGAGTAGGCCAGTAGTTGACGTTGGAAGTTTCAATGAAGTTCATTGCAAGCTTGCCTATATAACAAGAACAGAATATCTTAGTAAAACATGTCTGAATAAAAACTCTGAGGTTTGACTGTTCACTCATGCCGACTCACTACAAAATGCCGTCATCTCTAAGTGTTGTCCCTTCCCATTAGCTCAGATAAGTGTCTGTTGGAATCTGTGTTCGTCTGGGAACGTCTCTTGTAAAAATGGCACGAGAGTGTTCTGTAAAATTTCCCTTACATAAAATGATTTTCTCATTATGCTAGTAAATATAGTAGTAATCACAGCATTTTCACCATCGCCATCAGTCCGACCATCGCCATCAGTCCGGCCATCGCCATCAGTCCGACCATCACCATCAGTCAGGCCATCGCCACCGCCAGTAACACAGTCGCCAAAGAGATCAAGACGTGGGCTGTTTTCAAGCAGTTATGAGTCATCAATGGAAACGGCACATCATTTTAGCTCATTGTTAAGAGGTTGTGATCCACTAAGGAGCGACCCAGAAGTGATTAACTATTTAGAAAAATTGATCGGCAACAGAGAGAATGTATTGAGTACCATAAGATGACCGTTGACAAGTTAAATTTGATCATAGAAATGTTTTCACAAAGAGACAATTCATATCTTCAATACTTTGACTTTGACCCCTCAGAAAATGCAGAATTTACCAAACCTCAAGCTGTTGGTATTCTACCAGTAAGTAGAGAATCTTGGGCCATTAGTATTCCACCAGTGATAAGTGAACCTCCACCAGTATCTCGCCAGCTCCAGATTTTTTTCATTTAAGTAAGGAGGCGGCCTCTGAGAAAAACTTTGTCGTTAAGTTGGTTAAGTTTCTATTTCATAAAGAAGGACTCGAAGGCCGAAATGTTAGAGGGGTGCATGATAAACAGGCCTTAGATACAGTGAGAATTTCACAAATCAAAGAAGCTGTCATTAGACATTTTCCCGTTCCTCCAAGAAATGTCGAAGCTCAATGGGCTGCTTGTAGAAAGGCGATAGATTCATATATACGAGGTATTAAGTATTTAAGCAGAAATCAATAATTGAGTAAATAAATAGCCAAATAACTACCATTTTGTAAGTTTAAGAGAGCTATTAATAAAATATGATTTGAAATAATACAGTCCTTGTTGATGCTTTTCCTCTCGTATAGAGTGGTTTCATTTAACCCGTGAAACACTAGCAATTACTCACTATGTAATACCAAGCCGTACTATGTAATACTATGTGATACAAAAAGCTTTTATTTAGATTATTTCCATATTTTGTAATTTAATACATTTCAGTACATTTACCATTATGAGTTGTTTACAAAAACGCCTGAAACAATGTGTAGAATAGCTTAAGGACCTTAAGTGCGATCACGCAATGCCGCGAACAAAAACAAAAGGAATTCCGAGCAGTAAAATGTATTGTAATACGTGCATCGAAAGATTAAGTACAGTCTGCAAGTTAGTTGTCTTATTCAAAAATGTTCCATGAACGCTTATAGAATTTTCGCACTTTTAATGCGGAGACTTGTTGAAATGCACTAACAATAGCTAACATGGAATTTGCTCTCAAAAAACCTGGAGTAAACCGGGCAATGGCTTTTGCATGCCCAAACACCATTTCTATCGGGTTTAAATCATAGGCATACGCTGGAAGCTTGACCAAAGTTATATTCTTTGCAGCTAATATTCGGCATAGTGTGACATCATTGTGCACACTGGCGTTATCTGCAACAATAAAACAATTGTTTGGAAGAAGAGGAAGGACTTGATTCTCCATAACTTCGTTAATTAGATCAGCTGTGAATGATCCAGCCACAGGTATAGCTTGAATTACTCCCTCTCTGAAGCCACAAATAGCCAGCGTAGAATATTTTCCGTCCTTTGCCTTGCCCTTTGAGCGGAATGAAGGGCATGCAAATCCTGAATCAATTCTCCCATATTCTCTCTCATCTGTTTCAACGTTGAAGTGAGTTTCGTCAAAAAAATATATAATGCCTGGGTTAATTGTTCTTCTCCATTGAATGTACATCTGTCTGCATAAACGATTACGTGGCGACAGTCGCTCAACTGCTACATGTACACATTTCTTTCGAGTAATTTCAAGCTGTTTGAATAATTTTGCAATTGCCCCAATAGATGGAACATCATTTGGTGCTAGTTGGAAGTCGTCTCTGAGTAGCATTTGAATCTCGCGAAGGTAAACATTAGGATATATTCTTACAATTGCCTCCATATACGCTTCCATCCACCAAGCGATTTTTTTTGGACGCATATTTCTGTTTACCAATGGTGAAATCGTCGCTCTTTCTTGAAAAAGTTTCATATATTTGTCGACGCAGTTGTACGATACTTGGCAGATTTCAGCAGTGCGTGGGGTAGATAACGTAGCTAAATACGTTACAATTACTTGAAGTCGTTTTTGCGTAGGGTAAGAAACACCATAACGATAACACCCTCCATGATCGTTTAGATACCAAGGCATTTAGAAAGGCAGAAAAATCAAATCCACTTCCTGAGAAAACGTTATTTCATCTACATTGTACCAGGGCATTTCATTAAATGACCAGACCAGCCATTCTGCGATGCTCTTTGTGTAGTTGTAATAATGAAATTTCTATGGCTAAAATATTGAATGTTCATGATTATATAACGTTCTATACAAAATAAAATATGCTTCATTTCTGGCCATTGTCTATTTTTTAAGAACATTTGATTTTAGTGATGACATGCACGAGAAAATGCCGATACCAATGCAATGTAAATTATATAAACGTTTTTGTAGGATAATATGTTTCCATAGAGGTGGGAAGAGGAGGGGTGGCACGTCGAAATATATCCATAAGGGCTTTCCCTGATAACACAAGAGAATAAACTCTTATATAATATCCTCCCTTGGGATACAAATTCTTCGTAAACAAGAAAACGGTGACAATTACATTGTTTAAATAAAAAAATATAAAATCCAAGTTTTGCACATGGGACACTCCTTCACATCAGCTGAAAACCTGTGATGGCAGGAAGAAATTGCGGAAAGTGCCGTCTACACGGTAAAATTGTCCCTTTAAAAGGTCATAGACGGGCCTGTCCTTTCTCAAATTGTTCGTGTTCGAGATGCTCCACACACGACCAAGTTCTGGCAATGCGTTATCAAGAACACCAAGATAAGTCAGACAAGGGAAAGCAGTGGAGGGCAAGCTTGAACTCGAGTCTGAGGACAGAAACACCTGTAACGCCATCTTCCACAGATGTGCCTTTCCCAGATATGAAACCAACACTCTATGCACCAAATGTCGAAGAGTGTATGAGTGCACTGCAAGTGGCAAACTTTGAGTCATCAAAAGCAATGGTACTTAAGAAAATGCCAAAAGCTGATCAAAAAAGAGGTATGCAACACATAACTGTATAATTCCAAGTTTTCTGAATTTTATGCTTAATCAAACAAGTGCATTATCAATGTGTTCCATTCATCCAAAACATTATTCGTCCCAATTTTTTTATGAAAGAATTGAGAATCTAGAACATCTTTACCTGTTTACAGTCAAACCTATGGTCAAACTAGCACAAGCATGAACACGTTGAGCTCATTAATGAATTTTCTGTTCGAATATTGATTGGATTCCTTGTTTTGAAAAACTGATATCATTGCCTTTCAATGGGCTTTGCAAAATTGTTAAATATGCAGCAAAGCGGAAAATTGAGTTCTAACAGACACAAACATAGAAACAATGAATATTTTAATTGTTATCTGGTCTAGTTTTTGTGACTTCAATTTCCAGTGTTCAGTAGATTATACAAAAATATTAATGCCAATAAATTATATACATTAAAATATTAATGAAGATTTTATTGTTAAATTTTCAGATAAGCAAAAGAAGCAGCTGCAGGAACACAGAAGCATCTACAAAAGTATCAATTCCTATTCACATGAAATCGCAGAAACTGCTAAAGAGTTAAGCCCCCTGGCAGTTCTTAAAACCGCAATTCTATTGCATCAGCGGCAACCACGCCAATCAAGTGATGCTGGGAAAGAAACCGACTTGTCCAGTGCTGCAACAAGTGCACCAGCCGTTCAAGCGAGTCTAGAATCGTCAACTGCCCTGCATTTCAAGTTCCATGACCAGCTTGACAATCTAAAACAGGTGCTACCTTTTGCTTCTGAAGTAAAGCTGGCCTCCCTTCTTGCCACAGAACAGGGAGATATGAATGCGGTGGTTCACAAAATTTTGGAGTCTGATGGTAGAGCCGGGGATGACGAAAGCTGTGTAGATACCAAGGTGATTGATCTGACTGATGAAAACAAAACACCATCTTTGACAGATGTCAACGTTGACACTTCCATTTTGAAAGATATCTTGGATACAGTAAAGAGGAACGAGTCACTTCAATCCGAAAACTCGTCTTCAGGGTGTAGTAATCTGTTGTCCTTTCATAAACCACGCAACACACAACAGCTCACAACAGTTAGCTGAAAGGACATCATCGAACCGCCACCGTGATTGTCCTTACTGTTTTCAGGAAAACCAACAAGGAAATTTTTGCAGTCGTTGTGGAGGAGTTTTTGACCCAACATTTCATCGTTGGTAATTTATTCAATTGTTTCACTTTGTTATTGTTTCACTTTGTTTATTAATTTTTTGTAAGTCTGAAGAAAGCCGTCAGTGATGTAGTGAGCTAAGATATACCAAGTAATTATTCATGCAATAGAAAAAAAACTGATGCAATTTATTAGAAATTTCATGAGATAAAAAAAATGAGTTCTTGGCTAAGTCAATTTAAAGTTTCGAGTAAGGCTTAAAAAGCCGTCAGTGACGAAGCTAACATATGAGCTATGTATTTTTTTCATTGAACATTGTTTGCAAAGGTCAAAACTAATGTAATTAGTATTTAATTCATGAAATAAAAATGGTGTTTTTGACTTAGTCTACTTGAGTGCAAATAATACAAAAAATACTACTATCTGTTACTCAGTGGTTCTACGTAATAAGTCACTAACTATTTCACGGGTTAAATGAAACGACTCTAAAATTCTACTTGTAGCAAATCAGGTGTAGACAACTTGTTGATTTCACACCTTCACATGTTCAATTAAAACTCTGTGTTTGAAACTTAACGTATTAGAGTTCTTTCGTATCCTTTGTTTTTCATAAGTGAAGTACAACTGTTGTTTTTTCATGTTATTTGAATTGCAAATATGATAGTCACGGTATTCATATGAAAGACGATTTCATTGACAAACGGGAACAGTAGTTTAATTTCTTATCTTGCAAATCATTATCTTTACAAATTCATTCAATATTTCATACAATGTTTTGCCCTCAGTCGGTCTTGGTGTGTGTTCAAAAATTCAAAATAATATAATTTTTAAGCATGCACCTTAAAAATATATTGTGACAAAGATTTTCAGTTATTGTGTGAGACATTATTCATGATGTATTCTTGAATATGGACGACAGCGCAGTTAAAACAAACCTCACATTTACTCAGCTAAAGATTCCTCAGATGTTGAATTAAAAGTCTTCTCCTATTTGTAAGAGCCATTACTAAGTTGGCAACAGCACACACTCTCCAACGCCTGTGTCGAAAACGACTAGATATGCACCGATATATCTTCAGATCGTGAATTCTGTGTTCAACCCATACACGGTAACAAGACAGTAACAGATTAAATCTTTGCATTGCTAGATTGAGCCTTCTCCCCCCTCGCCTAGAAAATGGGACAAGTAATGGGTATCCCATGGGATATCCACTGTCAGCCATTATGTAACTGTTTCTTGGAAGACTAAGAGGATGGTTATGACCAATTTGAGGTATCATATCAAAGCTTGCAGAATCTGTAAGGTGTCCCATGAACCCTGCTTGACCATACCTAAACACGCCATTGCAATCTATTAATACCTGCCAGTTTATGAAGTGAAAACCACAATCTCTTCGATAGTACATTCGCTGTAAGTTTCCTTGAGGCCTATTGATCCAAATTGGAGTAGCATCTATTATCCCAACAACATTGGGAAAGTCTGGAAAGGTATTGCGCAATCTGTCCCAAGATTGGTTACTGTTCCATCTTACATAAAGCCTCTCATAGTGAGACAGAACTACCAAAACGACAGTGTGTACAGTCTCCGCCACAGTAGCTTCACTAACACTGAACATGACACCGAGAGATGAAAATGTCAGATATGAATGAAGCCAAATGAATAACATTAAAACCCGATCTCTCAAGCTTAGTATGTAGGGTCTAGTTTCTCTGATTCGTTGTCTGGGTTGCCTGGGATTACGGATGTACATTGATACACCTCGTGCAACTCTGTTGACTATACATGCCAAGCTAATGGGTGTTTCGCCAGTCAGTGTCCAAAATTGTGTCGAATCTTCCGCTAAACAAGGCCATACTTCTTGTCTCTGACCATGAAGTGTTGGATACAGAGCTCTGATTATCGATTGTATGGAGACATGTGACTGTAGTGATAATATATGAAGAAGTGATAAAAAAAGCTGCATGGGTGGCAGAGGAATTGGTACTTCATTATCGTCATACAGATCAAGAACTCTTATGAGAAGAATGATTGCTGATGAAGTTGTAATTAGAAAATCTGGAAAAAATACATCTTCCATATTGAAGGCTACTTCAAACAGGCGACAAAAGCCATAGTGATTGTATATCATGTGGCATTATATCTGCCAAAAACGTGAAAAAAAGATTGTGCGTGCTATTGTCGTTTTTTTGTTGACAATGGCTTTTTCTTCGATTGAAAACTAAAATTTATACAGATGTATTTTTGACGATGAAACAAAGAGAATAAATCCACGATAAACAAATGATAATTAAAAGGAGCAAAGAAAATTACATTCCACGCCTAAATTTCAAAAAATAGCGTTGGGACAAAAAGGTTTGTTGTGTAAACAAGCTCAAAATCTTGATTTCAAAGTAAATGTAGGGCTAGCACAGATGGGAGATGGAGCCCCCTGGGCTTTACAAAGTATTTAAGGATTTGGTTGAATATCCCGTCTTAGATATTGAGCCGCCCTCACCATCTTTGAAAATGCTGCACTATCTCTAAAAGAAGACATTTACATATAAGCCTTTGCGGATCAGAATTATAATAAAAGAAGGCCACATTACACGCAAACTGTACACGTATTGTTTTAAGGTGCACGAAGTTCAAAAATTTTACACAAAACTTTTTAAGCGCAACCCTCACTGTCATCACGCATTGTTAAGGTGAACGAAGTTCAAAATTCAGCAAACTGGAATTTCAAACAGCTGTCAACTGACCTTTGCTAAATGCACATGCTACGGGTATAAATTAATTCTACGTCTTCTTAGTTCTGTATCACTTGCTGGACCATTCGACTGAGGATGGAACCTCAGTCGCAAAAGAACAGCCTCAAAGGTAAGGTTTTGAATTTCTTGTATCAAGGTGTAGTCAGTTACACACAAGTAAGGACAACCCGGCTCTTTCTTGTCTTGATTTAGCCTTTAAAATTTGTTTGAAAACAGGGCTTTTGTATGTTACTCAGCCATTAAAACGCATGTTGAATAGAGTAACAAACTGACAAAGTTTGTACTGCAGTTTATGCAATTAAGAGTCCGCTCTTAGTATTAAATGTTGATAATTTTTAACTTTGGAACCCACGTTTTTACTGAGAGCAAATCTCAAAACATGTACTACTTTTTCACTTGCGACACGACAGACATTGAGATAATTTTTCATCCCTTTTCCAAAATATAGTTCCAAGAAAACGCATAAAGAGATTGTTTTCATTGTTTTTTGTACACGTTTTAGTCCCGATAAAACCATGTAAAGAGCCACGTACGTAGTAGCAAAAGTGGTTTGTACGAAAATACTCTGTTGACTCATATTCCCAACAGAAACTGATAGAAACACCAGAACTAGGAAGGATGCAATTGGAGAAGACGAGCTCTATCTATACAGAAAAGGTGTTCAAAAGCATGGTAATAACCATAAGAAGATACTTGACTTCATGTACCGTAATGGGCAGTTTCTTCCACCTGCTGTGTTCTCTAAATACAAAGAGGGAGTAGAAGATGAGCAGAAAAGAAAGACTATTCTTAGTCGCATCGCAAATCTTGGTAGAAAAGTAAAGTAGGTATTTTACTTGAAATGTTATATGCTGGAAAATCATTCATACATTTGTTACTCAGTGGTAATATAAAAATTGTATTCTTTGTAGGAAATCACCTGAGATTGTCGTTAGAGAGACAACAAATGTTTACGCAACATCGGATTGCAGCCCTGACGAATTGGCAGTTAAAATGCAACACTCAAAAGACAAAGAAGCATCTGACCCGTTAGCACATAGTTCTGATGAAAATTATGATCTAGATCCTAGCATTAATAGTTGAGAAGGTTCGATTTATTTCAAAGGGGTGTTTTAGGATTAAATGGTTCTTAACTATTTATTTTCTCGATAGGAACTCAAGGAACAGGAGCAGGAGACTAAACCAAAGCAATCAAAAAAGAGGTTTGTTTGTCATTAACGCTAATTTTAACTATAATGTAACAATAGTCACTGAGAAATAGCTGCGACACATTTTTTAATGTCTTAAATGTTGAGGGCTCGGTTCTCACTTGTTGGAACCATAAACGCAAAAAGCATAATAAAAATACCCCCCCTCCCCCCTTCTTTCAAAACCCTAAGCAGAAAGGTACATAGAGCAAAATGAGGAATCACCTTAGCTGTTTAATTTATATTTTTTTTAAATTTTTTTATTTGATTTTGAGTTTCTATGTTTATTTAGGAAGGCTGGAAAAAAGGCAAAACTGGATGAACTCATGGAACACGCAACCAAAATGATGCATGAGGCAGGAAAGGCATCAAGGATGCATAGAAAGTACCTAAAGACTCTGGCTGCTGACAAGGGCATCAACAGTAGCAGTGATAGTGAATACTAAGAATTGTCTTCCTCGATTTAAATAAAGCAACAGTAAAATTGATTCAGGCTGATTTTTTACTAAATGGTTTTGGCTTATACCTACACTATTTCGCTTAATGATTAAGTATCTGCTCTCTTGTTTGATGTTGTGCGCACACGATGGCGAAATTAAACTAAAAATAGATTTAGTCCACAGACATGGTATATTGCTCATAGAATTTTCACCGCCACTTTCTTAAGGTTATCAGACTGTTGAATAGGGTCGGGTTATGAGCGCATGAATAGGGAAATGTTGTTTTCAGCATGGCGTTTAAAGGTTTTTAACTCGAGCAATTTCCAATGTTATCCCGAAAAATATGCCCCTGAAGGGTTTGTAGCTTAGAATTCGCATGAGGCTCATCATATTCTAACGTAATTTACTGCTTTCCATATGGCTATAGCTATTGTAGATTAACACATGAAATACAAACCCCCTGAAAAACAAAGCTATTGAAAAAACAAAGGATACGAAAGAACTCTAATGCAATTTCACGTTTTAAGTTTCTTGCGTACAGTTCATTCCAACTGTGACGAATTAAGATATTGTTGGTCACGTAATAGTAGTGTACTTAATTAGTTTATTTAGTAACTGTTTTCGTAACGTAAATTCTTGTATGGTATTTGTAAGTAAATTTTGTTATATAAGTTAGGATTGATTCACTTATAGGAATTCTGTTAGTAAAAATTAAAGCGTTTTGTTTTAAAGTCGACTCTGAATCTGAATTTCTACAGGGAAGACGTGGAGCGCGTGGGATTGGGGTGTGGCGCAGGGTCGGGCATTGGATCCCCCAGGATATTCAAGTTCTTTGTAACCTTCAAAGCAGGCGTTCTTTGGGGTTTTGAGATTTGGGATTCCTGTGGGGAATTACGGACGACTATTCCCAAAGGTCACGAATCTCTAGGCAACGTTTCGTCGACAACTAAGACCCAGTTCACCTTCTTCCAAGATGATGTGTGTTGAGAAATTTTAAGTCACAATGATAGTAGTAAGTTTGGCAGATATTTCGCAAGAACTGAAAACAAAAGCAGATTCTTAACGGTTGGTGTGTTAGCTTCTAGGTTGAGCTTCCTGTGGTGGTCGCTTAGACTAAGAAACTCCATGCATTCATACAACGATGACAACGATGTATATCTTTCCAAACTTCTAAAAAATGAATGAGTTTTAAATATTTAAATAAAGGTATTTTAATAGTCTATTTGTATGTAACAATAACTGTTCTAGAATATTTTAAAAACTGAAAAGCTAAGTCACCCGTCATCACTTGGAGCGGTTAATCCCTATCTTGTGACGTCACATCCCCTATAAAACGTCATGGCGGTTCCCCCAACGCCCCCTTCGCTTTGTACCACAGCCTTATAAAAGCTAATCTTCTGCATTCTCTTCAACCCGGTAAAACTTTACTTCAAACATGGTCGTTGTTGATAAACAAGGTATCCACAGTGCTTATGAAGCCGTCCGTGACGACAAAGTCGAGCAAGACTGGTAGGTTTTCACATTTGAGTATGTATACTTTGGTGTGCATGGCATTTACTTTAGTTTAACGGTTAGAAAACTTAATGGACACTTTATCAGAGCATGAAGCACTTTATTGAAACCGTAATTAATGACCAACTTTAATGTATTTAATCTTTTTTGTACTAACATTTTGAACATTTGAACATTTTGAACATTTGGCATCGAAAATTTTAGTTATTCATTAAGTTATTTATAATTGACCTTTTGAAATAATATTTGACTATTAAAACAATGAGATTTACATAATGAAGATATTTGATATAAAGTCAACAAAAGTACAGACACCAAAATCTCTAGGTAAACAATGTTGGAAATCTAAAGTAACAATTTAACAATATATATAGCGGGCATTCTTAGTATTCCTTGGTTACCTATCTCTGTTTCATTGAGGTCATTGAGAGTGTATGGGGAAATATTGACCTATAGAATTTTTAATGAAGTATATTTTCGGCTTGATTTCACTTTAATAGCTGGTATATTTAAAGGCCCTTCAACTCGAGCAAATGTTTATTCTCGATCCGTCTACAAGAACAAATTTCATTTGTCAAAATGTATTTGTTATATGCAATTTGGTCAAATTTTCTATTCCATACGAGCAAATATTTGTCAAATAAAATTTGCCATAGAAATTTTCTCGCGTGGAAGGTTCTTGGTGTCCATTGTTTCTTGAAGGATTGCAGCGATCTTGTTTAGAACTAGCCTCTTGGTTTAACTGTATTTTCTCCCTCGATCTACAGGGCGTTGTTTGGTTACGATGATAGTAACACAGTTGTCCATATAAAGTCTGGTGTAGGATACGACAATTTCTTAGCGGAGTTGACAGGTGAAGTTTTACTAACAGCGTCATCCATCTTTAATAATTCTTTCTCCACACCTAGCCTTCTCCCGCCCATTTATTGAATTTCTGTGCTTTATAAGGAATGCAGTTTCTTCCTTCCGGTTAACGTTGTTTCAGTTCATTCATTCCTCCCTCTCTCCCTCCGCTCATTTAGTAAGTTCGCGTAGTCAGTTTTTCCTCCCCCTCTTCCATCCATTTATCTATCATCTCATATCTCTTACATCTGTTGTTTCTTTGTTTCTCTGTTTCTTTGTTTCTTTGTTTCTCTGTTTCTTTGTTTCTTTGTTTCTTTGTTTCTTTGTTTCTATATTTTATCCATTTCCTCATCGTTTCATCCTGACTTCTTTCCCATAGATGACGAACGATTTTACGGTTACCTTCGCATCGAGTCTGGCGACGAACTAAGTAGACGTGCAAAGTTCGTCTTTGTTGCTTGGGTCGGTGAGAACCTCTCTGGAATGAAGAAAGCTAAAGTCAGTACAGATAAGAGTTTCGTCAAGGCTGTTCTTAGTGTAAGTATAAGAGTAGTTGTTGTTTGACTGCGAAAAAATCCTCGAAGTTTCCATGTGGTCTTTTGCCATGCCTCATCATTTTGATTGGATAAGACATATCAACGGAGACACGTCCTTTCTCCCTCCCTTCCCCCCTCCCTTTTCACCCTGGACCTCCGAGTACGCACACAGGATGAAACTTTTCATAATGTTTAATGTTGCGCACTCAGCATCTCTGCTACTTTTGTGCGCACAAGTCGCAGAAGTAATATCGAGTTCCCCCTTTCTAACGTTAAGCGCAATCATTTGCAAGGTAGGAAAAACTGAATGCGGCTTAATTTGCTACTATCAAGATAGAACTTGGCCTGACACTCTAATTATTAACGTAACGCGCTACGTTGTACGAAACGTTCCATATTGTGATATCGTGTTGTGGAAACTTGCGGATTGGTAGTAAAATATGGGCGCTCTTGGCGCTAGGGTGATTGACTGTTCACCAATTCAAAACCTACGAGTTACGTGTGCAAGGCGTATAGTTTCTATCTTTCTTACGGCGCTTTTTCAAGGGAAGGGAAAGGGAAACTGAGGACCGGGAAGAAGGAAGTTCCCCCACATTGCTCCCTAAAAGGCATGCCAGCTATGCAGACTATGCAACTATAATATTCTTTGTCTTAATGGCTTTGCTTCTAGAACTTTGCTATCGAGATCTTGACTAGTGAGAAAAATGAACTACAACTTGAAGAAGTGAAATCATTACTTCAAAAGGCTGGTGGTGCTAACTATGGAACAGGAAATAGATAATTGGATATTTAAATTGTTATACATGGACTTGTGATTCAATTGAAAGTTGTATTTTAGTTATTTTAATAAAATGCAATTTGACGTTTGAAATTGCTTGCGTACAGTTCATTCCAACATTGATCATCCTCTTATTTCCTTTTGGATCACCTGGATCCCCCAGGATATTCAAGTTCTTTGTAACCTTCAGGCGTTCTTTGGAGTTTTGAGATTTGGGATTCCTGTGCGGAATTACGGACGACTGTTCCAAATCTCGCACGTCCGTAAATTTCCCACAGGAACCCCAAATTTCCAAACCCCTCCAAAGAACGCCCGCATTTCTTTGTACAAAATGTACCAAACGCAAAATAGTTCTGAACTAAACTCTCTCATTTGTAAGATTAGAATGCGAATCATCGCAATTTCTAAGTAATCAGAGAACAAACTTTGAAAGTACCCGTTGTAAATATCCAAAGTGGATGCTGTCGACTGCGAGGGCTTTTGATGATGGAGTGACTATTAAAAGGGTGGTCGGTACCTGAGGTGCTCGCAAGGAGAGTTTGACTGTACTTTACCTTTCAGCGATTCGTCTGATAATTTCGTCTAATTATTCCTGAAATTCGTCTAATTATTCCTGAAATAACCTTTACCTTTCAGCGATTCGTCTGATAATGCTTTAGGATTATTTCTGAAATATAGTGGACAGAAAACCATCAGATGATCATCCGGCCATGGAAATTAACGGTAACGACTTGATCCAAGAGATCATAATACTAAGATAGTATTATGGTCTCTTGCTTAATCTTGATGCACTAAAAATGCTCACGAAAAGTGATTCTTTTATTTACATCATTCTATAAATTCACTGGTTTTCGATTGGTTCCAAAATGTCCCCAAGGACTTGGGACAAACATATTAGCATCACAATGAAACGTCGCCGAATAGACTACCCCAATTAGACATTAAAATTATTAAGTGTCTAGGTAGCGCAGCGGTCTAAGGTGATATCTAAAGGTATGGATTAGGGTCCGGATATCGTCTCCCTCCCTGGCCTTCGGGCTAAGTGAACTGTTTTATTTAGCACCGGGATAGCGTGGATGGGGCCGAAATCTTCATCCGTAACGTAAGTCGATTCGATGTCTCAGCTTCTATGAATGTCTCGGGAGAATCGTCCCAAAATTTAGTTTTTTAGTTTTTATTTTTAAATAATTTATTTCGTCAATCCACTTTGTTTCCGGGGGATGCCAATTGAGGTGTTGCAGGTTCGAATCCCGACGCCGCCACCGCGGTTTTTTTTTTTTTTTTTTTTTTTTTTTTTTTTGTCGTTTTACACTGTTTCTCTTGCCTTTTTTGTCTTTATTTGTCTTAAACTTTCACTTTCAGTAGTATGATGATTTTCAGATATTTGATCAATTCTCAGTTCAAAGAGCTTGGTCTTCCTGTGGTCGCCTTGGCCGAGCGGTGTGTGAAACTGCGTCACTGTCGATTTCTTGATTTTGCGATTTCTGTTTTTATTTGCATTTCTGAAAGACTAAATACAGTGTGACCTCCTAAAGGTGGCTGGACCCTATTTCGCCAGTGCGCGGGTAGTCGAATTGAAGCGGCTATTAATTGCGTTACAGAATTAAGTTGACCAAACTTTTTACACACACCTACTACAAATGGACCAAATTTTATAATGATGCTAGTTTGGTTGAAATCGGAGCTTTTTTAACATCGAAATTGTTATACACTTGATTTGAAATTTTGCCAATTTTCTCAAAATCCTGACCTCGACGAGCAAAACGATTTATGAGACTTTGTAAATCAAATGTTTGTCTATAATGTGAGAGCGTTTCAAGAAATTCTATTAAGCCGATTTTGAGTAAAAACGGAGCAATTATTTTACTTTGAAGAAATTTAAAACCGCGGGTGCTCTACTAAATTAATTTTATAACAATAATTTTCCAAAGAAAAGTTGCAATATTTTTGGTTCTAAATAATACCAAGGCATGGTTCTTTATTTTGTGAATATGTCATCGTATTTGCTATTTTTGATCGCCGTTGAGACGACTGTACGTAAAGCACTAAATTCCTGCGTTTATCTCGGAATTTCGACATCCACGTTAATAATACTGGTTCTTGAAAACTAGTAGATGAATTTTTTTTTATTTCTCGATATTGAATATTCAATCCTTTACCAGTAAGGTGTGTAAATTACAAAGGCATTGAAGTTTTTTAAGACCATTAAATAATTTTTTAAACATTGCCATATGTGCATCTCTATTCTCCGAGTTGTTGCCGGTGTTTGATTATGCATGCCTGCATGCGTGTCGCTTTGGCACCTCGTGCAAAAAATGCAAATACATGGAAGTCTTCCAAGTTACCTGGACTGGTGAACTACTTTTCTTCGCCTTTTTAGCCTTTAATGTGTTTTCCAGCAATATTTCACTTCTCCGTTTTCTTTTTGTACAAGGAAATACCATAGTTCTAGAAACTGTAGTAAGGAACTGCTACGTACAGCGTTACTCTGGATATCACTGGCGTGACTTTCCATGTATATTTGCATTTTTTGCACGAGGCGCCAAAGCGACACGCATGCAGGCATGCATAATCAAACACCGGCAACAACTCGGAGAATAGAGATGCACATATGGCAATGTTTAAAAAATGATTTAATGGTCTTAAAAAACTTCAATGCCTTTGTAATTTACACACCTTACTGGTAAAGGATTGAATATTCAATATCGAGAAATAAAAAAAAATTCATCTACTAGTTTTCAAGAACCAGTATTATTAACGTGGATGTCGAAATTCCGAGTTAAACGCGGCAATTTAGTGCTTTACGTACAGTCGTCTCAACGGCAATCAAAAACTGCAAAAACGATGACATATTCACAAAATAAAGAACCATGCCTTGGTATTATTTGGAACCAAAAATATTGCTAGTTTTCTTTGGGAAATTATGGTTATAAAATTACTTTAGTAGAGCACCCGCGGTTTTAAATTTCTTCAAAGTAAAATAATTGCTCCGTTTTTACTCAAAATCGGTTTAATAGAATTTCTTGAAACGCTCTCACATTATAGACAAACATTTGATTTAC
This sequence comes from Telmatactis stephensoni, assembly GCA_029948255.1. Classification (NCBI taxonomy): domain Eukaryota; kingdom Metazoa; phylum Cnidaria; class Anthozoa; order Actiniaria; family Isophelliidae; genus Telmatactis; species Telmatactis stephensoni. The sequence continues at coordinate 19,174 of JALIZF010000923.1, forward strand.
AAAGTCCCATAAATCGTTTTGCTCGTCGAGGTCAGGATTTTGAGAAAATTGGCAAAATTTCAAATCAAGTGTATAACAATTTCGATGTTAAAAAAGCTCCGATTTCAACCAAACTAGCATCATTATAAAATTTGGTCCATTTGTAGTAGGTGTGTGTAAAAAGTTTGGTCAACTTAATTCTGTAACGCAATTAATAGCCGCTTCAATTCGACTACCCGCGCACTGGCGAAATAGGGTCCAGCCACCTTAATTGCGAACATCTTTGTACTGCGGACATATTTCTTTGACCTTGGGTGCATGTCTGCATTAAGGACGTTCCATTCTACGTATACTAGAGATATGTATTTGGATTTATAGTAATGTAAATCGACTGTTAAATTTAATTTTGGACGTTGCGGCTCACACTCGGCATGCTCGGCAAACGCAGCCATAGGGAGTACGTGAGAGATTTAAAATGTCGATTTTAATTAAAGCTGCAATTTAATTTTCTACCCTAGGGGTACTAATGCTTACAAGTTGTGCAAGTTCACTTCACGCAGCTGATTGGTTAATTAATTCTCTCAAGGATTTACCTAGTAGATACTGTGCAACAAAGTTTGATTTTCTTATCTCATTTTCTTTCTCTCTTTTTCTCCTTTCCTCCCTTCCCTTCTCTTAATTATTTCCTCGTCTCATCTCTCCTTTTTCTTCTTTAAATTTCTCCTCAGTATGATCGAGCAAAAACACTTCTATCTGAAGACAAAAACAGTCACACAAGGTTACTAAATATTTGCTTTTATTCGCTTATACTTCTATTTCGTATATATATAAAATGCCTGAGATATAAATGTTTTAATACACTTCCCAGCTTTTGGGTTCTTTCTTGGTGATTTTTTTGGGCTTAAAAGTTAATTCTTTTTGCTTGACTCGTTCTCGTGCCTTTTCAATGTCGTTTATCGATAGTGGGTTTTGCATGATTGCCCTTAGAAGTTTAGCAAAGAATGGAATGTAGGACATAAAACCAACGAAGTCAATATATCCTGAAAATGGTAAAGAGAAAGTATCTTTAGTATCTTTAAGGCCTGATGCAACTTTTTCTGAAACGGTGTAATTCTGTGTTGCGCGCAACGTCGAAGAAAAGAAGAAAAAGTTACAAGAAGTTGCATCGTGTAGTCCGGGCTTCAGACTCCCTACACACTTATCATCAAGGTGACAAGAATTTTAAAGGGCGCGGCGATTTAACTCGAATATCGAGCTCTTTCTTGCTACCTAGCTACTCTCTAACTGCAGTAAATTGGGCGAGGGAGGGCAAAAAAAGAGAATTTGGGAAAGCAATCGGTTCGATCAGTCGTTCTAACATCCTTGATAGAACTTTCCCTTATCCAGCGTAGCTTAAACATCCATGGGACAGACTACAGATAGAGAGAGGGTAGAACAATGGATCATAAGTTCTGGTGTGTCCGGTACCCCTTGGAAAGAGGCACTGCTTGTAATCCGCCGCGAGAAATCGTTCCTTCTTCCCGAGCTTTCTTATATGTTCACCTTACTGTCCACTCAAAAGATGAGATATTTAAAGTGATACTCACCGAATTCATCCCGTGCCGCAGATAACACTCTTCGTGCATCATTCAGATCAGTTCCCATCTCAGTTCCCATGGCAGCAGACACCATTACTAACACTTCATTGACGTCTAAACGATTATCGTCGTCTTCATCCATGGTTTTATACATTTCCTATTTAATCGTATAAAAAAGATTTAATATATCACTCATGTACTGCAGGACTAGTACGGATATCCCATAGCTATATACAAAGACAACCACTAGTCAAGAACTTTATCCATTCGTAGCTGCGCGCGCGGCAATAAGCACAAGGGAAGAGTAGCATTTATAGAGTGAGCTAAGGACGATAAAGTGTTTAATTTTCTTTAAATTATCACATGCGCTTTATTCATTTATTTATTTTTTACGCTCACTAATTATAGTGCGTTATTAAAAAAAAGTGGTCTAATATTGGACAGGGTATATCATTTTATATAGAATGATTTTATATAGAATGTCTTTAAGGTGTTTCAAAGTAGTTGTTGACGCGCTACACCTCTCATTTTAAATTCGCGATTTCATGGACTTCTTCTCGTCGGATCAAAATATCCTTTGGACAAATTATCAAGCAAAGATTGAATTTTTGAATGATAGTAATTTTAAGTCAATCTGTGTTTTTACAGCAAAGATAATCAATGATCGTTTAAATCAGTCTTTCTAAAATATCTCCCGTTTACGATGAGCTTTTGAAAAACGAAAACATAGGCCTAAAACTTCACATTCATGCACACATACTTATAGTAAAATCAGACAGTTTAAACAGAGCGATTTTGAGTACTAGACGCAAACATTTTTTATGCGTATTTTGCGTCGCAAAAACTAAGGTATAGCTTGTCATGCAGAAAAGAAATACTCGGCGCTCAAACATATGCGCCAAAATACTGAAAACACGTTGCTATATTGTTGTTCTTTCTCTCTGGTAAATTGCACTGGTTTAAGTGTTCATTTGGCGGAGTTATGATTTTTCTTCTGATAGTATATGGGATTCACTAGCTGCGACAATTTTAACTTTCAAGCGGCGTAAGAGATATCTCTTCAAGTCATCACTGTTTAGAGCCCAAAATCACGGCTATACTTACTCAAAGTATCATAAAACACGCAGCAGAAATTTATTAAATTTGATATGTAAAGCAACATTTTTAAATTTCACTTGAATACAGTGCTTCAAACGCGCCGGAGTAGAATCAAACCCGTGTGTACAAATGCATGACGATGGCGTGATGCTTGCTGATTATGTCACGCTACATTCCTTCGCACCCGTGTTACGATGCATTTGCATACCGCGGTTTTATTTGAACTAGGATCACACAAAACTCGAAATTGGAAAAATTAGTTGCGGCTCCTCCATCTTTTTTCTCTTGCCAAACGTGCAGCAAGTCTACGGTTTTTCTTACTTCTCGAACTTTTAGTTGCAGGCATTGCATCGAAATGAAGTGTAAAGGCACTATATGCAAATGCGTCGTAACACGGGCGCGAAGGAATGTACCGTGACATAATTAGCAAGCATCACGCCATCGTCATGCATTTGTACACACGAGTTTGATTCTACTCCGGCGCGTTTGAAGCACTGTATTCAAGTGAAATTTAAAAATGTTGCTTTACATATCAAATTTAATAAATTTCTGCTGCGTGTTTTATGATACTTTGAGTAAGTATAGCCGTGATTTTGGGCTCTAAACAGTGATGACTTGAAGAGATATCTCTTACGCCGCTTGAAAGTTAAAATTGTCGCAGCTAGTGAATCCCATATACTATCAGAAGAAAAATCATAACTCCGCCAAATGAACACTTAAACCAGTGCAATTTACCAGAGAGAAAGAACAACAATATAGCAACGTGTTTTCAGTATTTTGGCGCATATGTTTGAGCGCCGAGTATTTCTTTTCTGCATGACAAGCTATACCTTAGTTTTTGCGACGCAAAATACGCATAAAAAATGTTTGCGTCTAGTACTCAAAATCGCTCTGTTTAAACTGTCTGATTTTACTATAAGTATGTGTGCATGAATGTGAAGTTTTAGGCCTATGTTTTCGTTTTTCAAAAGCTCATCGTAAACGGGAGATATTTTAGAAAGACTGATTTAAACGATCATTGATTATCTTTGCTGTAAAAACACAGATTGACTTAAAATTACTATCATTCAAAAATTCAATCTTTGCTTGATAATTTGTCCAAAGGATATTTTGATCCGACGAGAAGAAGTCCATGAAATCGCGAATTTAAAATGAGAGGTGTAGCGCGTCAACAACTACTTTGAAACACCTTAAGCGGCTACTTTCTCTCTTGATTCCATCAAGCAACATCTGAACACTTATCTTTGAAGCGCGCGAGCCTGCAAGAGGGGAAATCTTTTTCCCCATACCTTGAGCTTACAGGGGAGGCATTCGTAAGTATACGTTATGCCGTTATTAATCAAGCCGTTTGAATAATAAGACTATAGCTTACTTTGAAAATTACAATATGCTGAGCCAGTTTCTCCAGTTCAAGTGCAATAGAGCCATCGGCTGTCTCGGTCCTACAAAAGAGAATGTTGTACATCAGGTAATGTGCAAGAACTAGAGTATGCTAAACGTATGATAATGCCTTTCAACAGAACGCAGAATGTGAGCTAGTAAACAGCTTTAAAAAAGTAATCGAAGAGAAACTCCTGGTATCAAAAAAGGCACAACCTTCTTAATTCTAACTGAGTCTTCCTAAAATAAAAACGCCAACCCACCTCGTTCCAGCAAGTCTATCGTTTAGACAACAAATGGCTGTAAATTCCCTGGAATCAACAGTTTGATCTTTGTTCAGATCAAACACCTAATGTACAAACAAACAAAGTTAGACTGATCGCTAGATATCACGAATAAAGCTGTTATTAAATCATGCACTATTTTACACAGAGTGAGTCATGTCAAGTATTTCTATACCTGTACAAAGTGTTTGATATCATCCCTCGATACTACAGGCATCATTTTAAGCTTTAGTTCTTCAAGCGTGACTGAACCGTTTTTATCTTTGTCGATTTCATTGAACATTGACTTGAAGGTGTCTTTTTGTTTGTCTCCAATTATACCATACTTTGACTCCTGGATATAAAGTGGACATTAACTACATTGTATCATCATCATCATCATCATCATTATCACTATCATCCATTATCAGCATCGTTATCATCCATTGTAGCATCTTTATCATCATAATTATCATCAGCATCATTATCACCCACTATCATCATCATCATTATAATTAGCAGCAGCAGCATTATCATCCATTGTCAGCATCTTTATCATCATAATTATCAGCAGTAGCATTATCATCCATTATTATCATCACCATTATAATCATCTTTATCATAAATGATCACAATCTGTCAATGAATGATCGAGTTAAATTCCCCTGGACTTACATTCCCTTGGCCCCTGATAAAGGCTTACAGACCGAAACAAAAAAAATGGTAACTGTATTTAAGGCCCGAACACACGATGCAACATTTCCAGCAACATCGTGCACAACACAGTTGTACCATGTGCACAATGTTACAGAAAATGCTCCAGACGTAGAACTCGATCCTAAACCTTAAACAATGCGCCCAACATTGAAGGGGTAGCACTGTGTTATTATGTAATCAGTCATTTGCATGACTATCTGCATCATCAACCTTGCTATCAATACCACAATACGTAGAGCGATTCCATAAGTCGGTCTATTCGCTCTTCTGAGTTGGGCTTCCTGTGCAAAAGAGCGAATGGAATCACTCTACACCATACTACGCGTATCACCAGCAATTTTATTCCCGTATTCAAGATCATAATCAGCTTTAATTATAGGTATTATCAATATTATCTTCATCATCATCAATATCATGCATGCTTTATTATATCATTGTCACCATTATTAGTAGCAGCATCATATGATTTCTATCATTATCGTATAATCAGCATTACAGTACGATACTTACTGGAGTGACATCAATGTCAGCGTTTGTCAGTCTTTCTTGAAGAGCGATGGTCTCCGTTAAAAACATACTGAAAAGGCGATAAACAATGATCTTATATGATAAGGGAAAGGTCGTAAACCACAAAAACAAAGTGTTGCGTAGTTACACTTACTCTGAAAATTTGGCCACTTGTGTATTCTTGGATTTCGAAATCTCAGATGATATAAAAATTCTGTTGAAACAATGAAATTTTAATGTCTTATTAGTGAAGAGAATGTGAGTTTCAAATAATAATTTTTAAATAAATGAAAAGGCCTGCATGATTTTCATCAGGGAGATATAGCCACAATTACAAGCATCGTTAGGAAAGACTTATTTCTATGCTACTGGTAAGATGTAATGAGTATACTAGCAACTTTTCTGGCAATTGTTTCTCAACACTGCACGCAACACAGAGTTGCACCGTGCGCCAACGCCTGCAACAGTTTCGCGCAATATTTGCAGGTTTAGGATGGCGTTCTACTTCTGTAACTTTTTCTGCAACGTTACGCGCAACAGTGCAGAGGTGGCGCACTGCAGTGCTTCAAAAAAGTTCTTTGCATCGGGTTTTGCGATGTTGCGATAACAGCAAATTAATTCCATTACCTGTACCTATCGCGCGCAACTTGCAAGAAATGCATTGTGTCTATGGATCTGCGTATAACACTACTTTCTTAAAATCTCATATCGCTAGAGTGCCAGTTTTCATAAACACAAAAACTTTAAAAATAGCTTAACATGAGCCCACTGACCTATTAGGAGGCGGTTTCCCTGGTTTATAACGTCCATCGACTTCTTTCTTTTTAACACCCAACCATTCGTCCATATATGGATTGACGTGACCATCGTCTTGTTTTTCTTTATTCTCATCGCTTTTTTCCTTTTGATTCTCTTTACCACCTGACTTTGCTCGTCTCTGATTGGCGGGCTTTTTAATGACGTCATCTTGAAAACGCAAATTTTTCACTTTTTTCGTTGATTTCGACGATGATGGTTTTGTCGTTTTGTCTTTTTCATTATTTTCTTCTGGTTTTTCTGTATTCAAATTTGCGTTTTTATTTAACTCTTCATTCTCTGTTTTTGAAATTTCTTTATTTTCTTCATCTTTATCACCAACATTTCCCCCCGCTTCTGTTTCAGTAGAACTGGCTTCTAGTGGCTTATCGCCTGCGTCAACTGTTGAAGTCCCGTCTGGTGTATTTTCTGGAGTATTTGACTTAGCTTGTCGCATCTTACGCGCACCACGCATTGCTACAATATCAAGATCGTCGATCGAACTTGTCTCAGATTTAGTATCCTCTGCCCATTTACCCTCGCTTCCATGTGGACTTTGTTGACCAGACAATAAGACCTACATATACAAAAAGTGTTCATTTGTGATGATATAATTTTAATTTGACTGGTTTAGTGACGGTACAAGTTGTACAACAACCAAAATGGTGACATTCAGTAGCAAGAGGAGATAAATTCTATTTCGGGGTATTTTGTGCATCAGCAAAGATTCTGTCGAGACATACATATTTAATCATTAGTTACTGAACCACTGCATCTCATTGTCGGAATTGTGGAATTTGAGGACTATCTATTCAAGAGTTGGCAATAAATTGTACTCAGTCGTAGTGAAGAACCTACTTACCCCTAAATCGACACCATTTTCCTTTGCGCTAGAGGGCGTTGGCGAAATCATTTGTCCACTGGGGCTTTCACGTGGATCGATATAATCATGTCTAAAGAAAAACAACAAATCAGATCAGCTACAGGCGCAAACTATATGAATGGAATAACATTAGAAAGCACCATAGTTGTTTAAAAAGAATACAATTTATTTAGAACGTGGTAATTTCAACGAGGTAAGGGGTCTATTTTCGACGTGCGCGCGCGCGGTAATCACAGCAAAGGATCATATGAACTGCTTGCTTTCGTGTCTGGCGTTGCCATTAACCGCAAAGGTGAGTCATTTCTCGTTTGCCATGAACGTGAAAGAGCACAGGCACAAAAAATGCAAGCCGCATGCAAGCCACATGCAACTCGCTGCGTGATCCTCTTTGCCGTCCGCCGTTTCCAGTGTACGTGGAATTAACTTACAGTTTTAATAAGATATCTAATATTTCCAAGCGTAATTGAACCGTTTTTGTCTTTGTTGATTCTTCTGCTTTCAAAGAGATAAGGATTTTTTTTTCGACGGGCGACGCGCGCAGAATATTGCGTCCGTGTAAGTCTACGGGAACAGTCGAGCACTCGTAAACTAACGCAAAAAAGTCGTAGAGATTAAGAAGAGGGTACGCTTTGAGAAAGAGCCACAAAGTTTATCCAGAGGTTATCAGGTTATAAACTCTGCAGGCCCGAAATATTATCGGATCTTCAGTAAAAAAACATGTCCCACATCTCTGTTGGATTTTTCTCTTCATTACACAGACTTTCTTAAACAGCAGCTCCTATATCATATATCAGTTTCTCCCTATCATACACACATGATCATGGTTATAGCTTACTGTGCATCCTTCATGGCTTGATATTGAGCAAGCTGTTTATGATGAGCCAGCAATTTTAGCCTCAACAAGTCATTAGCATCAACATCCCATCTGTTCAATAAAAAGAATAGAAAAAATAATCTATCATCTTCCTGTACATTCGAATTATTTTCCAAAAATGTTTTACTTTATTTAATTTACGATTACCTGTTTGGTCATGTTGCTTTTGGGGGGAGTCTTACCTTCCACAGTATCTCCTGCTGACGAACCAGCTATGACAGAATTCCCGGACGCGTTTCGCCTTCTGGCCTCTTCAACGTACTTGTTTACGCGTTTCGCCTTCTGGCCTCTTCAACGTACTTGTTTTCGTGTCACGAAAACAAGTACGTTGAAGAGGCCAGAAGGCGAAACGCGTCCGGGAATTCTGTCATAGCTGGTTCGTCAGCAGGAGATACTGTGGAAGGTAAGACTCCCCCCAAAAGCAACATGACCATATCGAACTCCGCTATTGCTAAATTCAAGAACGTTTGTAAGAAGGATTACCTGTTTTTAACTGGTATTTGACTTCCACACAAATAGTAATGCCTATCAACTCTGTGTGCAATGATCTAAAACACAGAATGCAACTTTTATATTCAATTCTATTCAAGCTAAACATAATTCTCCAATGGAAAGCATAGCAGGGAAAGATTGTAAGAAAAATTGTCATGGGGATGGGGGTGTATGGAAAGATTGTTAGAAGTACATTTAATGAATGTCAGTGATGAATATAAACCTGCACTGCACAAATTTCATGGATTACCAGGGGAGGGGTGGGTAGGGGAATTTTTTTTACATACCTCAGATTTTCTTTTGAGTCTTCTGCATTCACTTTTTGCTTTTGATTCTGCAAACTGACGCTGTTTTTGTGTGGTGTATAGAATTCTTGGGCTTAAGAAAAGAGGGTCTGTCAGTCAAATGAGTTGAGGTTTACAAGAAATCTAGAGCAGATTTTGTATGAGTGTGAAATGGACCATGCTGTGCCTTGACCATGTCAGTGCCATGATGTTTATAAAAACATTCAAAACTCCTGCTGTAGCCATGCTAGGAGCATATGGTGCCATTTTCACAGTCATGCGAAATCTATTCTTACTATAAGTTATTTCCTTACTTGATATCAGCCACATGCCATTTGTCTGGAAGAGAAGTAGTCTGCAGGTTCAAAGAAACACCATATTAGTACTTATGTGAACTAGTCAAAGAAACACTGGCCAATTGTTACTTTATGTGAACATCAGACCAAAAGTCCTTTCTTGAGTTTAAATTATTTTTATCATTTGCCTTGCCAACAATAAATAGGCCACAGAGGAACACAAATTCTTCTACTGAGTTGTCTTGGGAGGAGGGGGGAGGAGGGGAGGGTTGAGGAGGGGAGGGTTAAACAACAAAGCATTTAGGCTTCGATCCTAGTATTCCTAATGTAAGCGTCAACATGTAGCACCCTTAAAAAATAAGAATAGTCCACTTTCGATATATGGTTGAGTTATTGCACACAAAGGAATCAATACGAGGCTCCGGGGAATAATGCTTAGTAGTGCATAACAAAACAATTGTTGAGTCGCGCACCACTAAGCATTATTCCCCAGAGCCTCAAACTGATTCTTTTGTGTGTGGCATCTCAACCATATATCGAAAGTGGGCTATTACTGTCTACCCTATTTAGAGGTGGGTACCTCCCCTACTCAGGGGTAGGTGTTTCTGCGCCACCTTGGGGTTAGCAAAGGACCAAGCAAAAGGCAAGGTTATAAGAAACTCTGGGACAACTGTATGTGTGAATAATATATAAATAAATATAATAATATAATAAATATTAATATCTTTCAATTTATAGAAGAATACAATTTTTATAGTATATACATACAGATTGACGAGTTACTGAAAGAGGAACAGATCTTGATGTCCCTTTCGCTGTAGACTGTGCATACTTGCTTGTCATTGGCATCGCAGGTAGTGAGGTGGTCTTGAAATGTGTTGTTGGGCTATTGTTTAAAAAATGAGCAAAAATCGTAATCTAATTTGAATTTGGAAGAAATAAATGAATAAATGGATGGGAAGACTGCAAGAATAAATTGAAGAACATACTGGAAGTCATATTGTCTGGCTTGTTCAAACCCATCCTCTTGAAGCTTATATGGGCTATTAGATCTCTAGGAATTCAAATGAAAGAAAAATTGTGAAATTATGAAAGAATAAAGAACAAGTTATGAAACAGTTTTAAATTAGGTGTGGGGAAAGAGTGCAATCTTTGACCACCCCACCCCTCTGAATTTTTGAATTGAGTGACTCATACTTTAATTTGTTCTTGAAGTGACAATCAATTTTAATCATAATAAATTTCATTAATATCTAATAGGTGTTTTCTTTCCCCTGTTCCTCTTCATAGTATGGGTATAAATCGCGTCTATATAAAGTTCCAAAAATGAACAAACCTTCACAATAATATCACTAGACTGAACTCTCCCTGGCGCAGAATAGGTACTTCTACTTGGATTTGCAGTTAGTCGTCGCACAGCAAGAGATGATTGTCCACGGAACTGTACGTGTCGATTATGTGGCTCTTTCTTGAGCTCCTCAGTTTTAAACTTGACTGAAGGGGATACAACTTTACGATATAGACTGGTCACAGCTTGGTCTTCTAGAACGTAAGACAACATGTTTAATAATTAGTCCATGTAAACAAGAAGTTGCAACATGGTTTCCATGCAAGACATCGAATCGAAAAATTTCCTTTGATAAGTCAAATGGTAGAGATTTAGGCCTGTCAGTGATAAAGATGGCGAAATTGTACTTCAAACGTTGGTGGACTTACGAAATTTAATTTAACTTACCCATTCTTAAGATTCTTTTACAAAAGGGGATCCATCAGAGGACAAAAGAGCACTCAACTACGCATTTCCAAAGCATCGCAATGTGGGACAACAAACATCTGTAAACTTTTAAAAAGTTAATGTTACTTCTCTACTAGCAAGGAAACAACTCTAATCAATTCGTAAGACTCTTACCTTGATTCTATAGCTACTTATACGTTGTAATCAGTTATAAGTCCGTCTTGATTACCCAAAATAAACTACAATGTGATTAGCTTAATTGCTCTTCTTAGTTACAAGCTCATTTGCATGTCAGGCAATCTGAGCCTACGATTCCACTGCACAGCAGGTATACTTTCAAATTCAAGATGGCGGCGCCCAAAGCAAAGGTGAGGTTTTCACTGGAGTGATTTTTACCGTGTATTGAGCTTTAGATGATCCTTTTGATTTGTTTTAATAGTTAAATACACAAGTAGAGGATACAAATGTGACATTTGAAGACCAGCAGTTTATTAATACTTTCGCTCGCAAGAATGGAAGACTGCAAGAAATCAAAGCAGAAATTGCAGAGAAAAAGGTTAGGTCTTAGCTATCATTCAAGCATTGAACGTACTTTTTATTACTTAATTTTATTGTTTGATGTCAATTTTAGATGGCCGTGAATTAGTGCTAGCCTTTGTTGTCTTTGAATCATATTGTCTCTTTAAAGATTAAGTTAGCCCGGAGTTAGCAATGGCTGTGTGCTAGCCATCCTAGTTGTCAAAATTTGGGCTTATATATAAGCTTTCATAGTTTGTATTACTAATAATATTGATTTGGGAAAATAAATGGCATATCCAGACAACTGAGACACATGCATCGCATGATGTGATGTGTGTTGCCCCATATAGACCCGTATCACACAAGTGTGAGATTATAAAGTATATGATTCATTGGAAAAAGGCATTCACTATCAAATTAATCACATCGATATTAGTAAAACTGCAAAGTTTCAGGGAGATTGCTCTTAAACTGGCAAAGATTTAAAATTTAGTATTTTTACAAAGAAATGTAACACCTGCCTGGTTAGCCTCCTTATCATGCTAAACACATTTCTTTATAAAAATTCCACAAAAGTATCTTAGTAGCTTCAAAAATTCATAACCTTGTCAGTTTAAGGACAATCTTTACGAAACTCTGCAATTTTACTAATATTGATGTGATGAATTTCATAGCATTTTTTTTTGATAAATAAAATAACCATTATATGTCAATATAATGGAATTTTTATGTAACGTATAGCTACCTAATATCAACTTAGCAATCAATATGTCAACGATGCCTTACAGGGTGGGGCCTTCGGGCCGCAGGAGTCACGCGATGAGTTAATAGCTACCACGTGGCATTTGGGCGACTATAAAGGCCACTCGCCCTTCCTTAATCTCATCGCTCGAGCAATAGCCTAGCTATCATCAGCACGCGAAACATTTTTTCTCAAATTTTCCTGAAACGCAAGAGATCCGTTTTACAGGCAAGTACAACTTTTTATTTGTCAGGCTTTGGTTCTTATCTTATCTCCCCTCTTTTTGCTGCTCTTCTCTTCGAATAGTAATGGCTACACCACGAGTTTTAGTACTTGGTCACTCATTTGTGCGGCGCCTGAAGGAGTTTATTGCTCAAAAATCAAATACTCTTGATTGCAACATGGGCATCACGGAACCCATTTTTATCAAATGGCACGGCAGAGGTGGTCTGACCATCAGTGAGGCAATTCAGCGCGAAGTTCATATCGTCACGTCCACCGCGCCCGACATTGTGATCCTTCAGCTTGGGACGAACGACCTTTCAAGCTGTCACCCCGTTTCTGTCGGTTCACAGATCGAGGATTTTGTTCAGATACTGCACAATCTTTATGGAGTGAAAATTATTTGTGTATGCCAGACTGTTCGACTAGAGCCAGCTACACGAGCGATCAACAGGGGTGTGGAAATGTTGAACAGATACTTGAGAGTTGTCCTGGAGCCACTTCCCTATGCTTTCTTTTGGGGTCATAGGGGGTTTTGGAACTCAAAGAGCCATTTTTACTGTCACGACGGCGTGCATTTAAACAAAAAGGGACAGTTTAAATTTTATCGTAGTTTAAGGGGAGCGGCCCTAAAATCCTTGAGATTCTTATCTCAAATGTCCTTAGGATGCACTGAGTGAGAGAGCCAGTTAACTTGCGGTTTGGCAGTTTCCTTTTCAATGTTTTTGCCTAGCCGGTTTGTTTGTGTTGGGATATTTGGCAATCGACTCAGTACTATCATGATGCACAATATGTTTATTGCATCGTATTGGGTAATCAGGCCATGTGTTTTAATATCCCACATTACTTGTGTAGCACTGTGTGCCACGTATTATTAATGGCTTTGGCATGTTAAGTGTGCATCAAGAAACCATATGAGTGTACAACCCATTTGGCCGCCTCTGTAGGTGTGCTCTATTCACTCGGTATTCTTGCACCGTTTTAGTAGGAACTGCCGCGCGCTTGGGCTTACTCACTTAGGCATATCTCTAATGTTAGTGTTAGGGGATTCATAGAGAACAATTATTACGGGCCGCCTCCCTCACCTCGAATATATTGATAGCATTTTTTTTTGATAAATAAAATATTTTATATTATTCATGTTAGCATGATAAGGATCTATTTGAGCTATTTTTAGACTACAATAATATTAAGACACTTGGATGTGCTATAAAATTGAAATATTTCCCATGTGTTCACTACCAGTACACATTGAATTCAAATATTTCTAAAAATTAGGAAGCTGAAGCTTTTTAATCAAGGCATGCACACAGTGTCAGTAACCAGGTTATGCTCTCTTTCAGGTACCGGTAATGATTTTAAAATGAAATTCCCATTCGAAATCCAATTTTTCTTTCTCTCCATTCAAAATCTCACATTGTTCTATTGTGAGCCAACCATTCAAAGTCAAGTCCATTACTAATCATCAAGTACTATAAGCTAACATTTTCATCCATTTTCTTGCAGAAAAATCTTCAGAATATTGAAGATGCTTGTGACGAGATCCTGATGGTAGATGATGATGAAATGATTCCGTATCCTTATCATCCATTTTTCTAAAATACCCAATATACTAGAGTAATATTTCTCACAAATATCTTAATAGTCAAGTGGCTGCATTAATCTCTCTGGTCACTTTATAAATCTATGTAAGATTAATTTTGATGTTAAATCCTTGACTTTTCTTAGCTACAAAGTTGGTGAAGTATTTGTTAATTTATCATCAGAAGAAGTGCAAAGTCTATTAGAGAGGGAAAAAGAAACAACAGAAGATGAAATAAAAACCTATGAAGCACAGTGTGTAGATATACAAGCAATTTTAGATGATCTTAAAGTCAAACTTTATGCAAAGTTTGGGAAGAATATCAACCTTGATGCTGATGAAGATTGATTGACTAGTAGTTTTATTTATATGGTGAAGTGAAATTGTTGCACAAAACCAAACTTAATAATGTAGTGTTTATTCACAATGATCAAAGGGTCCCCTGTGAAAATGGCCTAAGTGACTTTTTGATGATTTTTTTCAGTGGTATTAGATGATATCAACTTACTTCCTTATGCTGAAAAACCAATGTCCGGACTTCCATCAAAAGTCACTTAGATCATTTTCACAGGGAAACCTTCAATTTGGAACACCAAATGTTCCATATTGTTGACTGTATGACAAATGTGATGTAAAGTCTTCCACTCTGCATTTCTGTTGAAATAAATAGAGTTTATAGAAATGAAATCTAAATGTCATGTCTAAATGTCAGGGTTTATGTAGTGTACGGAAAGAGGGTGCCTACAGTTTAATGTCCTTATCCAAAAAGATGCAAAGGTCTACCTATTTGTAGATGTAAATACAAACTAAGACACTATCTTCTTAAAGCCCCTATCACCTATATATTTTTTTATTTTCAAACTCAGTTTTTGTTGGAGAGCATATTGAAGATCTTTTATCCTGTTTTTTTCCTAGACCGATATTTTCTGAGATATAAAGGTATCACATTTCAAATTGCAAATGACGTAAAGGAGTCAACACTGCCAACTTCTCATGGCTTTTACAAAACGAGGTCTTCATTTGATAGCTGAAGTTTTCACTAAACAACAGGTTTTACCAATGGAAATAGTTTACAATGGAAAAAATTCAAGTATCTTAAATTATCTTGTTTTTGTATAATCAATGATGACTCCTTTTATGTCATCAAATTTGCATTTTGATATTTGAAACCCTTATATCTCAGAAATTATGGGTCTAGGAAAAACAGGATAAAAACATCTTCACTATGCTTGCCAACAAGAACTGAGTTTGAACATAAAACATATGGGTGATAGGCACTTCAATAATAGAGTGATTTAGCAAACACAACACTGATGAGAACAGAATGTGAGATGGTGAATATTATCAAGTGTTTATTGTGTGACTACCTGACAATGTCGCAATATGTTCAGAATACCATCTCACTTCAATTCAAACAAAATTTGTCAGCGTGTGCAACCTCTTACCCTGGAAACCAGAGGTTTATTTCTAAGCCTAAGTGGACACCTCTCCTAAGTAGACACCTCTCTTAAGTGGACACCTCTCCTATGTGGACACCTCTCCTATGTGGACACCTCTCCTAAGTGGACACATCTCCTAAGTGGACACCTCTCCTATGTGGACACATCTCCTATGTGTACACCTCTCCTAAGTGGACACCTCTCCTAAGTGGACACATCTCCTATGTGGACACCTCTCCTATGTGGACACCTCTCCTAAGTGGACACATCTCCTAAGTGGACACCTCTCCTAAGTGGACACCTCTCCTATGTGGACACCTCTCCTAAGTGGACACCTCTCCTAAGTGGACACCTCTCCTAAGTGGACACCTCTCCTAAGTGGACACCTCTCCTAAGTGGACACATCTCCTAAGTGGACACCTCTCCTATGTGGACACCTCTCCTAAGTGGACACCTCTCCTATGTGGACACCTCTCCTAAGTGGACACCTCTCCTAAGTGGACACCTCTCCTATGTGGACACCTCTCCTATGTGGACACCTCTGCTATGTGGACACCTCTCCTAAGTGGACACCTCTCCTAAGTGGACACCTCTCCTAAGTGGACACTTCTCCTAAGTGGACACCTCTCCTATGTGGACACTTCTCCTAAGTGGACACCTCTCCTAAGTGGACACCTCTCCTAAGTGGACACTTCTCCTAAGTGGACACCTCTCCTATGTGGACACCTCTCCTAAGTGGACACCTCTGCTATATGGACAGATCTCTTAAGTGGACACCTTTCCTAAGTGGGCACCTCTGCTATGTGGACACCTGCCCTAAGTGGACACCTCTCGTAAGTGGACACCTCTGCTATGTGGACATCTTAATTATAAATCCACTCATCTTCATGCATATAAGGTGTGGCAACCTCAATATGCCCTAAGGGCACATTATGCCCTAAAATAAAGGTGTTGGATTTATATCCATCACCTTTTAGCAACAAGGCTGAATCCCCATGTAACACTTTAGTAATTCAGCAAAAAACAATTTATAAAAACATTTAATAAAACAATTACAATAAAATTGTTAAACGTGATAAAGGACATGAACGTGACGGGGTTGTCCTTGGTTACTGGTCGGCGAACTGGAAACTCTTGTTTTATGACTTCCGGTTTGGCTGACTCATACATCATCACGCGCACCACGTGACTGAAATCACTTGAAGGAAAAATTTTTATTCAAGCGCGAAAATTTGTCTAAACATGCTGTTGGATTCGTTGTTTTACCGGACTTATCTTTATTCGCGTTAAAAACCTTCCATTAGATTGCTTTTTGAAGTATTGAGTTTGGTTTTAATAGTAATATTCCAGATATTTCGTAATAACAAGCTTATTTTCAAGCTGAGGGCTAAAACGCTCACGTGAATGCTGAAGTTACATAAGCTAAGCATAAAGACACGAAGAAAGAAGTTCTTCTCTTAACTTTGCTTTACCTCCTCAAAGAATGTCTTCCAGTGTAAATATGGCTGAATCTGATGCACTTTTACGTGAAGGCTCGTCACAACCTGTCTACTGTGGTTTTCTGGCTCCCATTCAAGATCATCCCGACTCCGCATCGCGATCGCTCGCAGCCTCAGAATATTTGGTGAGAAAATCGAAAGAGGATTTCGTTACCCCTGGAATACCAATATTCAGGGCGATATTTGTGGTCATGAACGGTGCAATGGGAGCAGGAATATTGAATTTTCCTCAAGCATTTGCCAAAGCTGGTGGAGTTGGTCATGGGATGACCATTCAAATTGTAAGTTTTACTGAAGATTTTTGCTGGTTGGTTTGTTTGATTTTCAATGTTGGAACATTGATTTGTTTGATTTTCAATGCCTAAACTTTGACTTCCTTGAATGTCTGTCTCATGACTTGAAAATCAACACAAAATATTTACAATGTACACAATGTACTTGTATAAAGTGTACATGTATATTAAGCTTATGTAAGCTTATGTACACGTTTTTACAAAATGAATTCCCATCATGATGATATGATGATAATGATAATTGAAATTGTTCATTTTGATAAACTTATAATTTAGATATAAGAGATTGTGATCTTAAAGGCATTGAATTCAACATAACTTCATGCAACCTTGCACACAACAGACTGTTGCACCTTTGCCCTTCCACCATATATAGTACTTACAGGGTCAGAGTGCATCATGTCAGGATTTTATATATTATCTGGAAAATTAAGTCAAAAAGTGTCATCTGGCATCTGGAAAAAGAATTTAGTTCATTTTACATTTAATTTAATATTGATTTGGTTTTAAGCTTCAGCTTTATTTTAAAATTCTCCCCTCACTCTCCCACCTTTAATAGCCGACTTCTAAGTTAGTTTTTCATCTCAACCAAAACAAAATTGTGATGACCCTCCCCCTTGCTTTTTCAAAAAGATCCATGGCCCTTCATTGATTAACAGAAAAAAAATGGTGACCCTTCCCTAGCCAACTCAAATCAACCAAACAAAGATTGCAACACAGTACTGCATATGTACATATATTAGAGAGCCTGGAAACAAGGCTGTAGCTTCCGCCTGCTCAAAACAATTTGGCTTACTGGGTGACAAAACCCAATAAATGCGTGAGCTAGGGACAGACAACCATTAGATAATTGATGGGAGACATATTGTACTGCAGGAATGTCATTTGCATAATTTTTTTGTCTATGCCCTTGCACGATATTCGAAATCCTTATTTTTAATAAAATAAAATGATGTATGAGCTGTTATGATTGCGAAGCACGTGCAGCTTTGCACAATGGTTGTTGGGAAGGAGTTTAAAATAGCCACTTTTTGGCAAATTAATGTATGGATATTAAGACTATCAAAGCATTTCCACATGCATATGAGCACAATTGCAAAGTGCGAGTCGCTTCACGGAAAATCTTAGAAGGACTTAGTAAAGTTTAGCACAACCGCTGTTGATGAAATAAAGGAAAGTCCAACGTGCACAGGAGCCATTTCGGTTCCAGCTTGAATGTACAAATAGATATATACAAAATAAGTCCGGAGAAATGTAATGTGATTTCCACTCGTTTCTAAATAGGTGACCCTCCCCCTTACATGGAAAAAGACAGGCTTGACCCTTCACAAACATTGAATATTTTTTTGATGACCCTCCCCCAAAATACTCCAGCCCACCCTCCCTCGTTAAAAACGTACAGTCCCTTAAATTGTTCATTTATGTCTTTTTTTTTCAAGATTATGTTGTTGTTCATAATTGGAGCCTTCATAATACTTGCTTACTGTGCTGATAAATGTGGAGCTCAGAATTTCCAAGAAATAGTCCGAGGTAGTCTTGGCTCAAAAAGTTATATTATTACAGAGGTCTTGGTATTGATCTATATGATTGGTACATCTATTGCTTATATGGTTCTCATAGCTGACCAACTAGAAAAAGGTAGGCAGGCTTATTTATTTGAAGACCACAGTTTTATAGTGGTAGCTCATGGCTGTTAATATATTTTTAATGATAAATATTTGATATACAATATGCATGCTCTTTGAATGACTGTGATGATTAGATCAAAGGATAGAGCCAGACAGTTCACACAAAAATAGTATAAAATATAAAAGCAATGTAAAATGAATGCTTGTTTAAAACACTCTGGAAGATGTAGAGCACTCAAAAAGCAAGGGGAAAAAAAGCTAGATCTTATATGTGACTCTTGAGTTCACTTTTCTTGTAAGCATTAGGATGACCAAGTAGTGAGAGCATTGGTGTCTTACTCTGACCAGGGCATCACGTGACTTGAGTCTAAGTCATTTTGTTCGCTTCCATTACTCTGAGGGTTTTTCTCCGGTTCTCCGGTTTTCCTCCCTCCGTAAAATCAACATGTGAGCTGAGAGTTGTATGCTTAAAACAGTTAATGTAGTGGTAGTGTGTGTAAGAGTAGTGTCCCCTAATTAGTGGGCAAGTCAGCTTGAAGACATTAGACACTTACCATATTTACCTGTTTTTAAAAGCGCGGCCCCCAATTATTAACACTGCCATCGATTGAGCACCACATTTGAAAACAAAATTTTTAATAACCACCACCCTTAAAATAAGCACCCCACATATTGACACACAATACAGCACTTATTCAAAGAACTATTTGGCTATCATCTGGAATAAGGAAGAAAACAAGTACAGTATAATTCAACATTGAATTATGCACCTGTTTAAGAACATGTAAGTTATGAAAACAATGCTATAAATATTTATATAACATATACTGGTTTCCATGTACTGTATATTAATTTTATTTTTATAGTTGGAGAGGCTATAGTTTCTGAACATCATTGGTATGTCAGCAGAAACTTTTTACAAAGTGTTGTAGCCATTTTTTTTCTCCTTCCATTATGTCTTCCTAAACACATGGGGATTCTCAGCTATACAAGGTAAACCATGCATTAAATGCCAAGTACGTATTTGAACTAGTTTTATCATCATAGTATAGTAGTTATAGTTAGTAGTTATGTAGTAGTCATAGTATATAGTTATGGGTCATTTGCAATTGCATATGTAAGCAAATACTTTGAGTTATTTGTTATTTTAAATGTGCTTATGCTTATCTCACTAGAGAAACGACAAGCACTGCTACAGTACATTACAGTACATTACTGAGTCTGTGTATGTTGCTTGACTGTGCTTATGTAACTTATGTCACTAGTGAAAAGACAAGCACTGCTAATGAGCAGTACATTACTGAGTCTGTATATTTTACTTGTGCTTATGCTTATGCCACTAGTGAAAACTAGTCTAAGTTATATGTACATGCATGCATGTATCATCATGCTACAGTTGGCTATTTATCAATTAGACAACAGAGAGTCACACGCCCATGGCATTATAGACGCATGGGAGAAAACACACAGAACGATTAACGAACATAAGAGTGGCACAAGGTATAGCCGAGTGTGACTCTAGTTTGTTAAGAGTTCTTTATATTTTCTCAAGTGCGTTTATAACGCAATGGGCAAGCAGCTTTCTGCTGTCTAATTTATTGATTTATAACAGAGCCTACTAGTAGAACGTTAAAGACGGGGCTGTGTAGCCCATGGGGAAATAGTTCATAGATTTTTCAACCAATCAGAGCGCGTGTTATATGTGTCGCCATCTTAAAAACGAATGATTTGAAAAAAAAAATGATGGCAAAGATACTGCGCATGCAGTGCAGCCTATGGACAAATAGTTCATACTGTAGCTTAATCTGGCCAATCAGAGCAGGCATAAGATTGTAGCTATGTTATAAAATTTATTAGAGAGTTGTTAGCATATTATTCAAGTCCGGGCAGTTTAACCTGAGTTGATAACTAACAATAATTCCTAATGTTCCTTACAGCACTGTTGGTGGTCTTGGTGTTGCCTATATCTGTTTTGTAGCTGCTTATAAGTATTGGGTTGGTACATACAATCCTCAGAGAATTGTTCCACAGTAAGTACTTGATCTGTAGTTTTAGATTAGTTGTTAGGCAGGTCCACATCAGCCCTTGGCTGCTAGATTTTAAACCTGCATATCAAATAAAGTATGTAACATGTATGTATGCATCTGTTGTTTTTGAGTCGATATGATAGATAATAGACAGATAGTGTGACCCTGATGTTTAATGCTATTGTGTTTTAGTGTTGAGAAATCCTGGATGGACTATTTTACTGTCATTCCAACTATTTGCTTTGGTTACCAGGTAATGTCATACACAATTTAATATTTCAAAAACGCTGTCATGGTTTTTGCATCAAGCATCAAGGCAAGCCTGAAATAAATGCTGGTTTTGTGCTGCTTATAATCAATAGAGAGATTAAGCATCACGTACACGAGAAACGGCAAAGAGAATCACGTGACCTGCTTTTTTCGCGTCTGGCGTTGATGTTTCAACGCAAGGATGGATCATTTTGCGTTTGCCGTACAGGTGAAAAGTTGCTCTTTCGTTTGAGTACCAAGCACGCAACGTCAGGTGCGAAATTCGTAGGTCACGTGTTCCTCTCTGCCATTTGCCGTTTGCCGTGTACGTGATGCTTAATCTCTCTAATAATGTGTTCAAATCAGACTTGTTCTCATGCAAAAAGAATTGAGGGCAGTATACTAACAAGGGCTTGAAAATGCTCACATTTTCAAATTTTAAAAATTCCTGCATTAGCTATGATGAGGTATCATCCAAACATGCATTTGCAAGATGTATGAGGCAGGTTGTTATCAGTATGTAAAAAATAAAAGATAATTAAAATCAGAAATAATAAACAATAAAAAAAGAGGAAATCCTTTGCCTCTAGTCCTTTTTAAATGTGAGGTAGTTATCTTCTTTTGCTGCAAGTTTGGTTTTTTTTTTGTCAAATAGATTTATTTAATACTGAATGAGTAAACAAACAAAGAAATGAGTGATATTATAATGAATAATGAATGAATGGATAAAAGAATGAATGAATGAATCATGGATGAAAATGTTTGGATACTTAGGTAGATGAATGGATGGATATATTGCCCTCCAGAAACACATCTTGTTTGTTCACATTACACTACAAACTGTAATTGGAACCGGAAAATTTATTTGTAACAAAAAATATATATTTCTCAGTAATGTGTGTAATTAGTTTCTTTGAGTTTGAAATTCCATTCAAATGTAATTATTTTTTATTCAGGTCCATGTACAAGCAGTATCAGTCTATGCAGAGCTCAGAAGACCCACCCTGCCACGTTTTACTGTTGTCTGTGCCTTAGCAATGGTGTTCTGTTGTATAGCCTACTCTTTTACAGCCTGCTTTGGTTACTTAACTTTTGGTCAGAAAGTCAGAGGAGACTTCCTATTAAACTATGACAAAGATGATATTCTTGCTAACGTTGCTAGGGTGGTGTTAGCACTAGTGGTGTTTTCATCTTATGCAGTATGTACCTTTTGTGGAAGGTAATTCAGTGATGAAGCCATTTGGTGATGTTTATTTTGATATGAAGATTGTAATTATTTATTTAGCCTGGTTCATACTAGTGACACAAGCATTAACACAAGAAACATAATGCAGATAACTCCATTTGTCACCACTACCAAGTCTGTATTTTGTTGTTTCACGTGTTGCTTGCACTTATGTGCTTTTGTGATTAACCAGGCTTCATCCTTCAAATTGCCATGTAAAATTGCCATAGTAAGTTGCGTCTTAGATAATACACATCTTATCTTTGTTTGAATAAATGAATCGAAATGTTCAATTTATTTTTCTATCAGGTCTTCAATAGACGGTCTATGGTTATCAGGTTGGAGAATGTCGATAGTTGATGCACAGAAACATGCAAAACTAAGACGTATCGTGATTACTGTTTGCTGGGTTATGTCATCTCTCTTGGCTTCTATTGTTATACCAGATGTTAGCTATGTAATTTCAATTGTTGGTGGAATAGCAGCATTGTTTATTCTATTCTTTCCAGGTAATTTTTTTGTCACTACACCACACCATACCACACATCACACCACATCACCACCACACCATACCATACCACACCATAACATACCACCACCACCACCACACACCAATACCACACCATACCACACCACACCTTACCATACCACACCATACCTCGGCAAGCCACACCATACCATACAACGTCCCCATTCCACACCATACCACACCATACCACCACCATTAACACCATAACATACTGCACCAACACAACATACCACACACCAACAACCCCACTAACAAAAACAAACCACCACACACCACTAAACACCACCACCACCACACACACACCACACACCCACACACACACACACACCACACACACCACACACACACACACACACACACCACACACCACACACACACCACACACCACCCCACCACCACCACCACCACCACCACCTACCACCACCACCACCACCCCACCACACCACCACCATTAACACCATAACATCAGGGTTGTATCCAGAATTTTTTATTGGGGGGTCCTTACATACCAAATTGTCACTATGAAGTCATATGACATCACTATGACGTCATAGCAATCTATTGCTTTGACGCAAAAGAATCATGGTCGATAGAGGAAACAGAACAACGTACACAGATATAATTGAACAAATAAGCGTTCTGTAGAACGAAACAAGAAAAGTGGTTAATTGCTATATTCGCAGGCTTTTTGATTTTGGTCATGTGCATTGCCATATATGGAATGTCTTGATCTGGAAGCCCAATGCATAATTTCGATTTGAAACAAAATGGAAAGATCAATGACTCCGGAAGGCGAGAAAACTGATTTCCTTAAGTTAACACCCAGTGCATAAGGATGACAACTGTTAAATAACATATCATTTTAGTCTAAATAAATCCTCACTCTGCATCTCCAGTCAGATTTGTTCTTTTCTACACTTTTTGGCTTAGAAAGGGGGGTCATGGGTACCCTGTAACCCCTCTAGATACGCTCCTGAACATACTGCACCACACCACACAGCACTACCATTCCACACCATATTATACCATAGTGCATCTATGCCAGTTATGATATCAATGCCAATTATCATTTTTAAGATACTTATATCTACTCTCCATGCAGTTTGTGTGACCTCATTTATCTGTCCCTCAGATTTAAGTTGAGCATACAGTATAATTATGTTATTAACAATTTCTTCCAATAGCCTCCTTTTGGCCATATTTGTAGCTACAGTAGTCTCAGATTAGAATATAACACTGATTTTTTCTTTCAGGGATTTGCTTAGTGATGGAGCTAATCAGAAATAACTCTTTTACAATACTTCATTGGGTGTTATTAGTTCTTGGCATCCTCTATGTTGTTATGGGAACCTTCTTGTTTGGAGAATCTGAAGTACTAGCAATTAATGAGGATCTTAAAAGACAAAATTTGTATTGATGAACAAAATTCTTTCAAGAAATAAGATGAAGTAGATTAGTGGAAGAGTCATGGCAAGTTTTTATCAACCCAGTGACAAGTGGAGCTTAAATTAGAATTTAAGACTTCCTGGTGTGACAGTAAATGGCTGTTACATGATTCCACTAAGTTGGTAAGCTTTTGCCAGCTGGCAAGAGTAAATTAATGCTTGGCCTATATATCTGGTAAGCTGTCGAGTGTATGAGAGGAATTATTATTGCAGAATATTGCATTCAAGAACATGCTGCAATCATGAGCCTTCACATAAATGATGACAGTGTGGAAAGAAGGAAAGATGTTGTGACCAAATGCCAAATTCATAATAAGCCATTTTGCAATATACTTAATTTCAGAACATTCTAAGAAACTTTCAACAAATATTAAATTCAACGATAATTTATAATTATTTTTGTTTACATAACATTTATATGTAGAATTATTTAATATATTCCTGTTTGATAAACTCTAAACTCTAAAATGGGGAAAAAGATTCAATGGTATACTCAGGAATAAGCTAATAGTTTAGACAGTTAATTGAAACTCTATGGTGTATAGCTAGTCAGACTAGGGTGCTTTTGGTCCTTTTGTACAAGTGTGAAACAGACCTCACCATACCAATTGACTGTGTCAGTGTTGTGTTGTCTAAAAAAAACATTCAAGCTTCCTGTGGTTATACGTGCTATGACGGTGCCATTTCGACAGTCAAATAAAGTCCACTCTAACATCAAGAAGGAGGGTCCCAATTTATTTTCAGATTTCTTATAAATACAAGGAAGAGTTACCTTCAAAAGTGTTGTTCCAGAACCCACACCCTAGCTGTCTTATTCAGTGCCATTTAATAATTCCAGTAAAAATATCCTTGGATTCCATGTCTGGTAGATTTTGTTCTCATTGTCAAATGCAAACTCACTCCTGTTACCACGGTTGCATAATTTAATGCACTCCATCAGACAAGTCTTGAACGAAATTGGACAATGGGCTACTGTGAAGCCAACAGTGTATTCAGACACCGCCTCTATCTGGAGTTTTGGTAGCCTATCATGAAATTCCTTGTCAAAAAATTAGTTAGTCTATGCAGGGAGCATTAAATTTTATGCAAATGGTGGTAATAAGAATCTTTCTGAACTAGATCCTGCCTGGTATGAGTGATTTGTCTGTAAGGGTAATTGGGAATAGGACTTGTTTTGAGGTCTCTCCACTTGCTGGACTTGATTTTTATGTGAGTTCATTCCGCTTGGAAAGGAATTAACTGCCAAATTCCAAAATGACACCATATATATGATAATCTTGTCTAGTGTAAAACGGCAGGCTTGGGGCATGCAATCTTATTGGGTTTCTAGAATTAATCTTAATTATTGTACAGTTGAACCTCCCATAAGTGGACATGAGAGGTGTCCATTTATGGAAGACTAAAAATGTAGAGTTTCTTAGGAGAAGGGACCAAAGTTTGCTGTCCACGTATTGGAGGTGTCAGCTTAAGGGAGGTGTCTATTTGTGGAGGTTTGACTGTATATGTGATACATTACCAAAGAATGGGATTTCATTGATATGTGAGGTAATTAAAATAAGAATCAATGGAAAAGTAGTTTTATATAAAAGAACCAACTGACAGAGAAAAATAATAAAAAATATCAAAATGTTCTTCTGTATTTCATTAAACTCCTTCCAGAGGTAATAGTTAATGACACAAAGCATGTTTTCTGAGCTTAACCAAAGCTTAAGTATTCACTACATGAACTGGAAGTATGCTGTATCATCAACTTCTGCCTTTGCTAGTTTGGTCATTGTCCAGAGGTGTGGCACCCCAAATAGAGATTACTTAAATCTTCCAGGCAGCATCTCCCTACTGTGGAGCTGCTGCTCTCCTTCCAACATGTATTCCATTTCCATTTCTTGGTTAAGTCTTTTATTAATTAAAATCAATGCCTTTAAATTATTGACACCTCATGATCAACATATTCATGTAAAGCTATAGATTTACAACAGTTTTAATGTTTTATTATATTAGTCTGGTTTGGGTTGGGATTCATCTTGATCGCCTGTTAAATCCTGTCATATTTCTGACCTGAAAATCATAATTTTTGTTAATTTTGCACAGTGTGTTTTCAAGATATAATGAAGCATTTCAAATGAAGTACAGTGGAAACTTTATAACAGCCACCCATGGAACCTTGAAAAGTGGTTGCTATATTAGAGGCAGGCATTTAACAGAGGCCTCACTTATGGTGTTCTGCGAGCCTTGAACTTCTGATCTGACCACTACAAAGATAGTTGCTGCTCAATATAAGACCGTTATATAGAGATTTCACTGTATAGTTGTTAAACATTATTTGCATGCAACTCAAGTCAACTCACTGTAGTTAGAGCTGCAAATAGCAGTTGAGCTGTATCAGCCCCTGTTTTCTGAAACTGCAAAATACCAGTGTTATTTTAAGGATTGAGGTTATTTGCATGGTACTATATGAACATCCCTTGATAGGTATTTCAACTGAAGCTATGAATACTCCCTGGGATATATATACTCACAGACTCTTTCATTTTTGCAAATTGTTTGATATCTTCAAGTCTTTTGTCTAGGAAAGCCCAAGTATCTACAAAATCTTCTGAACGATCTCTAACCATGTACAGTTCTAGAGAAAAACAAGTCATATGAAATAAAATTGCATTGAGTAAGTGAATAAGTTTCTCTAGGGTTGAAAGGAAGGGAGGAATTTTTTTCCCCTTTTTCAATTTCTGCAACTTCTACAAATATATTGTCTTTGATATCAAATTTATAATTACCTGTTGCTCCATAAAGAGCAGCTAAAACCCCACGTTTTGTGTACCAATTAATCTACAAAAACAAGACAACTTATTTAGAAACACTGTATCTTTGGAGTTCCTGTGGAAAAGCAACACAGGTATCCCAGCCTACTTACATCAGTGGATGTGTCTCCTGCATGATACCATATGTCATCTACCATGTATGAAACTGCTGTTAAAGCATCAGGAGCATTCTGTGGCATTGCCATTAAGCGCATCACCTGCATTTAGGAGAACCAACCATAAGTACATGTAATTTACAGGGAACTGTTTCGAAGTAGCAATTTCTACCTATTTGGACACCTCAAATGAACATTAATTGTTCAGAATCATTCTGGGTACCTCTGCCAGGTTTGAGACAAATTGCACCTAATTACTGCCCTCTCCTTGTGGCTGACACTGGCAATGAGAGCCAAGTCCTTAAGATGTGTTTTAGGGAACCTTCTTAAGTCAGACCCACATTGCAAGTTTCTTGTAATATTTGCACAGTTGCACCATGTGCATTTCAAACCCTGCAACAATTGAGAGTGCACGTTGTACACAGCAGTTGCACAAGTAAAATCAAGTTCTACTTTTTAACTGCTGTGTGCCACTGTTACAGGGGTGGAGTAGGGAGGTGCAATATTGCTGATGTGCAGTTTTGCGCAGGAAAAAGTTGCATTGCGTGCCATAATGATTATTCCTGAAAACCCAAGTGAGGTCCCATATCTCACCTGAGGCCAACTATCAATGTATGGAATTATCATTCTAAGTCTAACTTCAACAGCATCTCTTATTATTACACTTGACCTTCTTCTTCTGAAATATGAGATATCATATATAAAGAACATTAAACAAATTGACCAGCAAATGATCAAAACTCTAAAAATACAATAAAAAGTAAGTTCTGTGACATACGGGGAATCTTTCTCCTCCTCTTCTTTTTTGGAATTCTCTACTAGATAATCAGCTAATTGTAAGTTACAGTCTTCGATAAAGAACAATGCCAAGTCACCACCACCTCTGGGAAACATACTTTTCACCATTGCTGATAAACCAAGAGTTTCTGCTCCTGCTGATATAGAGTTGGACGACCAGCCATACTCAGGGACATAAGCTAAAGAGGCTCTAAGAATTCTGCTTTCAATGTCTTCTTCACCCTCTGATTCATGTTGTTGCTCTTCTTCCTGATCTGTTTCTTGTTCAACATGCCTACACAAAAATGGTCAACCCAGGAGTAAAATTCCTCAGATCTGCCAAATTTGTTTCATCTCTCACTTCTACCATCCTATCAATTCCCATTCATGCATTTGCATTAACTTACTCATCATGTTGTTCAGAATCCTGTGTTTCTGATGTCTTGTCATCTGTATGAAGCCTTTGGATCCTTGATAGTCCTTGAATATATAACAAAGTACATATCATACATACCAGAATCAACCAGCTATCTCATGTAATACTACAATGTCCAGAAAATCTTTCACGCTTGATTTGCAGTAACTTCATTAAAGTGACTCAATGTTAACTGTCATTTTTATAACTGATGCTAAAATCTCTCAAAATTGAACAATTTCATTACGTAATGGCAAAACCTCACTGTCAGCACCAAAAATGATCTACTAAAGTAACGCATTAAAACAATGTGTTCTTTGCAAGTAAATGAAAATCTCGACACATTAACAGCAAGAGATATAGTTATTATTGATTTTTTATCGATTGACATACCAAATAAGCCCAGACGAACCGTATTGAGCTGTCTATTGAGAACAGTACGAAACAAACACACCGCCATCTTGGATGATTCCCTTGGAACAGAACACACAGGAAGCCCAAACAATAACACGTGACAATAGAGCAAACATGGCGTGTTGTCGTGGTTGTTGGCAAGTCTGGAGTTGATTTTGACTATATTCCTCGCTAGACATGTCTTTGTTGCGAAATATGGTCAAGCCAGGCGTCAAGCGATCTATTTCAGAGTCTGACGGCGTGGTACCAGCAAAGAAGTCTTTTGCTCGTTCATTTTCTGTGTCAAGTAATGGTCAAACGAATGGCCATCATGGCGGTCACCAAGACAAGAACAAGAACGCTTTCAGACAACAGCGATTCAACCTACCCATTTTCCCCGCAAGAAGAGCTTTGATAACAGAAATACGAACCAAAGATAATGTTATAGTCGTAGGAGAAACAGGGAGCGGTAAAACAACTCAAATTCCACAATATTTATATGAAGCAAAGTTAGCTAAAGACGGCATGATAGCTGTAACTCAACCTCGACGTGTAGCTGCGATAAGCATTGCACAAAGAGTAGCTAAGGAAATGGGGGTACAAACAGGTGAAGAAGTTGGCTATACTGTTAGGTTTGAGGACGTAACTTCTGCTAAAACTAAAGTGAAATACATGACAGATGGAATGTTATTAAGAGAAGCTATGGGGGACCCACTACTGAGAAAGTATTTGGTGATTATACTAGATGAAGCTCATGAGAGAACAGTACATACTGATGTACTATTTGGAGTAGTCAAAGCTGCACAGAAAATGAGGAAAGCACAAGGGTTACATCCTTTGAAGATTGTTGTAATGTCTGCAACACTAGAGGCAGAACACTTCTCAAAGTATTTTAACAATGCAGAAGTGTTATATATAGAAGGACGACAACATCCAATACAAGTTATGTATGCTGTTGAAGCACAGGTTGACTACATTCATGCTGCTTTGGTAACTGTTATGCAGTTACACCAAGAGCAACCACCAGTGTGAGTATATGTACACTGCAAATAGTGGTATAAACTATGGTTGAACCTTGCTTCAGCAGACACCATTTGGACCATGAGTTGATGTCTGTTCATGGGAGGTGTCTCTTTATGAGAGACTAGAGTAGGGGGAGCTTTGTATTTCAAGTATATATTGTAGAGCTTCAGTATCATGTTGTATAATTGTGTTTTGAACTGTATTGATTATGTGCATGAAACTGAGGTTATTTTGAGATATTTGCGTCCTTATCCCTTCTACTGTTTGCTTAAGAGATTTTAGCCTCTACTCCAGAAAAGGTGTTGGTGTCCGCCTATGAGAGGTGTCTGCTTTTGGGAGGTCAAAAATGTATTTGTAAGAAGAAATGCAGGGACCAAGTCTAGTGTTGGCATCTGCTTATAGGGGGTGTCCACTTACAGAAGGTGTGTGTTAGTGGAGTTTAGTTTGACTGTAGTGGCATCCAAAGTAGTTTAGTGGACATGTACAGTATGAGAGATTGTTAATAGAGTTCTGTTTCCTCTACAGAGGTGACATATTGGTATTTTTAACTGGTCAAGAAGAAATTGAATCACTAGCAAGACTAGTTAGTGACTGTGCACAACATTGTCCTCCAGGTAAATAAGAGTCTTGTTAAAACCCGCAGTAATAGTGTGGTAACTTCTACAAGGGATGTCCTTGGGATGTCACCAGCCCTATTCTATGTATCTCATTGATCATAGGCAAATAAATATGGATTTGCTACAAGACCTCCCCTTTTTCCCTCTTTAACTTCCTCTAAGCAGGAGATTCATGGCATTACTCCTATATCACATCCTGCTGAAATGCCTTTTGGTTCTTTTCATCTAGATACTTTTCCAAAATACCTTCTGGATCCACTGGATGGTTTCTGATTTCTATAATGCCATACCCCTCCTTAAGGATAACTGTGGATCTACCCCTGCACTCATATTCCAACTTCTCTCTAATCTGTGTTGCCCCTGGCTGGAGAGAGAGAGAGAGAGAGAGTTGAGGTTGATCTGTACTTTCAGAGAATCATGTGTAGTCTCAGTGCTCTACTTGGTCAATAATTGACCAAGTATTGATGTCTTATCTATTGCACTGCTAATCACTGCCACTTTTTCTTCTCTAGATTGCCCTAAACTTGTAGTCTGTCCCATGTTTGCAGCTCTACCATCCAGTCAGCAGATGAAGGTTTTTCAACCTGCAACTCCCTGGACTCGAAAAGTAATTCTCTCAACTAATATTGCTGAGACTTCAGTGACAATACCAGGGGTCAAATACGTAGTTGACACTGGATATGTCAAAGCTAAAGGTCTGTACAACTTTTATCTCTTCATCCCATATATTAGGGGTGGGCATTTATTAGAGGGGGAATTTAGTTCAAATTTTTAGGAGTTCTGGGGACATTTATTAGATGGAAGCATTTATTAAAGCATGTATTGGCATAAATAGGATCTGTGAGGTAGAATAAATTCTTGGGGAGTTGGTTTGGTAGGGTGTGCACCTTACCAGCTCAGAAAAGCATTTCTGGTGAGGGCCACCAATATTTATACTGTAGATATATTCATCATCATCATCATCTTTAGTTGTCATTATCTGTATTTTTGTAATAAAGATGTTGATGTACTGCAAACATCATCCTTTATGTCATCCATACCAACCATTCAAATTAATCTTGTTTTTCACAGGCTTTCATCCAAAGACAGGTCTCGACATGTTAAAAGTACAGCCAGTGTCTAAGGCACAAGCAAGGCAAAGACTTGGGCGAGCTGGTCGTGAATGTAGTGGCATCTGCTACCGTTTATACACCGAGGAACAGTTTGCTACACTGCAAGAAATGACTGTCCCAGAAATTCAACGCTGTAATCTGGCTAGTGTTATATTACAGTTGATTGCATTGGGGATAAATGATGTCGAGAAGTTTGACTTTATGGATAAACCTGACGAAGATGCAGTTCAAAAGGCACTAAAACAGCTAGAGGTTCTAGAAGCAGTGGAAAAGAGGCAAAATTCTTACAAGGTAATAACTGTAATTATTTGTTTTTCTATCCCAAATTTCTAAAATAGCAGAGCAGTAGGCACGGTTGGAAATGTGTTAGGTATACTATTAAATAGTAAAAAGGGCGGGAAAAACTTGACTTTCGACAAAATTAATGGTACACGCGTCTACCCAATAACCGAAAAGAGCGGGAAAATTAAAAGAGCGGGAAACTTGACTTCCGGTAAATGGTGCACGCGTCTACGACCGCTTCTACCCAAGAACCGAAAAGAGCGGGAAAAGTGGATTTCGCAATCGGAAGACCGAGTTTTCTGGAACTACACATACCGTTTGTTAAATTCCAACCTAATTTCCAGTTCTCCCGGGTAAATGGTAAGCACCCCTATTATTAATTATTATTTTTGTAATTATTTAGCTAACTCCATTGGGTCACAAAATGGCAAATTTCCCTCTTGAGCCAAGATTATCTAAAGTGATTTTGGAATCCGAAAAACTTGGCTGTACAGAGGAGATTTTAACTGTGGTAGCACTTCTCTCTGTGGAGTCCATTGTGTACACTCCACATAGTCAACGTGAAAGAGCCAACACTGTACGAAAGAAATTCCTTTCCTCAGAAGGAGATCATATTTCGCTACTTAACATTCACCGTGCGTATAAAGCATGTGGCATGAACAAAACATGGTGTCATGATCATTTTATCAACACTCGAGTCATGAAACTGGTTGGAGATATTCGTAAACAATTGCGCGAAATCTGTGTACGCTTGGATATCACCTTAAAGTCTTGTGGTAAAGATACTGGGGTAGTACGACAGAGTATTGGGAGGGGTCTATTTATGAATGCTGCCGAGCTCCAGCTTGATGGTACATATCAGACTGTCTCGCATCGACAGACAGTAGCCATTCATCCTTCATCTGCACTGTTCATGTCTAAGGCTGCTTATGTCGTTTATAATGAACTTGTGCACACTTCGAAATGTTATATGAGAGACTTATGTCTTGTCTCACCTGATTGGCTACTTGAAGCAGCACCAAGGTATTTCCAGGAACATCGTATTAAGCCTCCACCTACTTCACAGACCTCATGAGCAACGTTCTTGTTTCCCTCCTTTTCGTCCTCTCTTTAAGAAAAACGTAAAGCTTATTCCAAGAACATCGTATTAATTAAACTTTCAGCTACTTCACAGACCTCATCATGAGCAACCTTCTTGTTTCTCTATTTTTCGTCGTAAAGCTTATTCCAAGAACATCGTATTAATTAAGTTTCCAGCTACTTCACAGACCTCATTGAGCAACGTTCAGTTGCCCCTCAGTCTATTTTTTGTTCTCTCTATGACAAAAACGTAAATCACCTCTCCCCAAAATCATATCCTTATGATAAAACTATTCGCAGAATCAAAACTACATCAATTTCACTCACTTTCTGTCCCATTCTCGTACACTGTAAAGGTTCCTTTTATCATCCCTCAGTCGCGGAGTAAGGGGAAAAGTAACCCCTGCCAGCCTTTGCCCCTTCCACCTCCACATTTCTGGACGTAAAAGTTGTGGTCTATTCGAAAAAACCTGTTTCAAAACCGATTTTGTATGCAAACGTCATCATACGCATGGCAGTTTCGCTCGCAAGTTATCGCTGGCTCATGAAAGTCGTCGAGGTTTTTCCTCACTCGTTGACGATGCTGAGGATCAGAAAAAACTCTGCTAGTATGTCACAAGTCGTATTTTGATATTGTTCGCATGTCATTATTACAGATGATGTACGTCCGCAATGTTTCATTATTTTAGACAATTTAATGAATTATACTGTGGAGAAGGCGTGGTGTTGCTATCTTTTTAATAGTTATTGATAATAGATAATAATTAATAGATAATATTGTATGACTTGAATGAAAAGATTTTGATGCCATGCTTGGAATTATAATGAATATGTGAAAAATGACTTTTTCAAGCAAAATTATAGACACCTTATTAGCTTACAATCCTTGGGTTGCATGTGACGTCACGGCAGCCATCTTGGATGAACTTGAACAAAGGATTTCTCATTAGCGTCATTTTTTTGTTCATCCAACATGGCTACCGCTCTATTGTCTTTGAATCCCCAAAGGAGTGATGAAACCCAGCAATACTCATTGTATCATTGTCTATTACAAGACTAAGAGCTACCCTAACCTAACGTCTGTGAACTTTAAAACAACTTAATCTTGCTTGAAGAAGTCCTTTTTCACGTATTCATTGTATGAATTGTTTACGTTATTAATTTTTAAGCTATATCCGCTCTTACACTGAAACTGACCCAGTACTAAAGGTCAAAGTCGCGAGGCACTGTTCCTCTCACAAGATCAGTTCAAACCCCGAAACACTTTTTTGATGAGGAGATTTTCAAGTTTTTTGATTAAAACAAGTGTATACATCTACAGCTCTAGTCTCTTGTAAGACTAGGAAAACTGTTACTCATAATTGGGCGATTTTACGTCATTGTTCTGTAATTATTGCGTAGTTTGTGTTGATACAAATGTCCAGTAAATGACCTTTATAACGACACTTATTTCAATATTTAGCTGCTAATTTAATTTTTTATTTTGGCATTTGCACTCACAAATTTCGATTTCGACATTCTTAATAATGCAATATAGAATTTATTCATATTCATTTTTTTATAATAACTTTGTTTACCAAGAAAAACAGATGTTGCAAATATTGCAAAAAGGGTGTCAACAATGAAGAACTAAATTATCATTTGAAGCTGACTCCCTCAGCAGAAATGTTGGTGCGTGCAACGGTACATCGTTAGGTTTCTGCTTGCGGATGCGTTTGGGGTGAATTTCGAGGATAAAACAAAATCAGAATAGATAATGTCAAAAACCCATCGAAAATTCGCATCACTGAAAAGACGCTGAACCACAACATTTGTCTATAATTTGTGCTTATTATTGCGGGCTAATGATGTCTATTGATAACTGAATTCACTATTTGTGGCCTGTTCTCTTCATACCAGAAAACACGCAAACAAACCAGTGACAGAGACGTAGTTAACTCGATACTAGCCCTGGGTTGTTCATCATAAATCTTTACATCTTCTGAATAAATAAATACGATGACATGTTCGTATTCCTTTGAAAATTACTTGGTAAATGTTTTGTTTAAACAAGTAGAACCTACAAAATTACTATTTGGATAGGATTTTATTGGTTTCTGCCTCGAGCGCTGCTAGTGCGCATGTGTGGCTATATCTCAGAATATCATTGTTTAATTTGTTGGTCAGCTTTCAACATTTTGAATCGAAATTAAATATGAATTATAACTGATCGGTTGTCTTTCATCTATAGATTATCGGCTTAACGTCTTCAGTGACCACGCCAGTTTCTTCCATAAGCCTTACTACAGACTTAAAGTTCTTTCAGGGCTTGAATAGAGGTTGTCTGGCTTAATTCTCGACGCCATTTGTTATTTTTTGCCTGCAGCGAGCGTTATTAGATTTCAAGTTACACCCGACTATCATGGCATTGATATAAAAACCGGTTGAACAGGTTTTTATCGATTTAACTAATGTATAGGAAAAAGAAAATTTGATATAATCACACAAGCTGAGATGGAGATAACATTGTTTTTATTAGAAAATGTGGACGAAGAGTTCAACAAGAGAATGGCTAAAATTCCAAAAATCAACCGAACTTAAATATAACGAAGTTTGATTGCTGCACGAGGCTTTCAGTGGTAGACCAATGTTAAATTGGACTATACTTCGTACAGCTACCATAATGAGTTAGCTTATGGAGCAATTTCTTCAAAGTGATTTTCCCCTTTGTACGTCCACTAACCGATTGACTAAACATGAGAGACTATTATGGTCAAAAAAGAGTTATTAACTGCAAAAAAACATGTTTATCAAAAAGCGTTTTGACCGCCTTGGTCAAATGTGATGAGAGACAATTGTTGATTATTTATTATAGCTTTTATTAATTTTTTTCAATATTGTTTCTGAAATATCACGGACTAGATTACCGAAGAGACCTGCAGCGAAGAACTTATTTTTATAGCCATTTTTAATGATTCATGATTTCAACAATTAGCGAAGCTTTTACTTATTCTTCCAAAGATCTGAACTGAAGATATGTTTGTGTGTTTGGGGTTTTTAATTGCAGTCAGCCCAGTCGATTGTATTATTATGTAACCTTTATTGTACAAAGTTTTTGTTTCCTGAGAGTTCCACTCTAGTAAGTGGAGATAAATGAACTATATTAATGGTGACGGTTCTTTTCATATTTTCTTCGGAAATCAAAAGTCTTTAAGAGGTTTTTATCATTCATGGATTCTCTGTTAGCTGGGTACTCAATAAAAATCACTCATTTCTTCTTTAAATCGGGACCAAGTCACGAGAATTGTTCATTTCAGGATCAGCTGTCGAGTAGTCGTATAAACTTACTTGCTATTTTTAGGTCCGGAATTGTATTATTAAGTGCACGGACTACAAATATATAAATTACCGTTTAATCCAAGTCGACATTAGGACTCCAAATGAAAAAGAAAATGAATGCTTTCCTGTGAACTGAAAATAAAAATGCTTTCGAAATCATGCAGAACAGAAATATTTTAGGATTTACGCATTTGCCTCGCTTTACATAGTAATAAATTGGTATTCTTTATTTGCCTTTTCACGAAATGTTGACAAAAGTTACACACTTGCCGCCCACAGTGAGTCGCTGTCGAAAAAAAAACATTGAGACAGAATGCCATTTCTTTGCTTTCAGTTTGGGAGTTTCATAATCGAAATCTGTAAGTTTCGCAAAAAGAGAAAAAAAATTCAAGGAAACAATTTCACTGTCATTGATCAAAACTTCGAAAACCATTTCAGTGTGATCGATAACGAATTCAAAAACCATTTTCATGCTGGCAAGCTTTGCATCAAGCTGACAAATTTTTTTAATTTGTTTCTTTTTAGTTGTAAAAACCAAATCCCCCTTGCAGAGACACAGTGGTTGCGTTGTTATGAAAATGAGGGAAATTTTTTCCTGTATCATTAGATTTAAAAAAAAGCTCTAGAAATAATCTTGAAGTACAAATTCAGTCTGTGGTTTCTAGGTGTCATAATATAGAGCTAGTGGTCATTTGTACTGACGATTACTTTAACAGAAAGCCATGAGTGTTTGATACAAGCCGTGGTTTGCGAGAGAGAAATATTAAAAATGATCAAAAAGACATTATTCTTAAATCACTGACAATTACTAGAAATACGAGGCGGAGAAAGAAAATCAAACGATTTATGCCTTGTTTGTTCCGTCAAACTTTGACACGTTTCAAAATTGGATTCTCGTTTTTTATCCCTATTTTTGGGTCGATCTTCTATGCGTTTAATTCAGGCTGCAAATCCTACTTAAGCGGTGTTGAATGCTGTAAGATTGTAATGGTATATTATGTATTTAGATGACAATGGATATTTTTGTGCTTTTTAGCACTAGATAACAGATTAATGCAGAGTTTTAAGGACGTGGCAAAATAACGGACGCAATAAAACATTGTGTTAAAAATAGACTCATAATTTCCCCTTACTGTAAACATCTTACAGATTTAATGTCAGAGACTTTGACAAATGACACTTTGAAAATTGTTTTTCACGAGGGAAACTGCCGCGAAACGTGACATACGATTCTACCACAATTTCAACTAAAGCTCTCAATATTAAATGGTTTTATTTTCTACAAATTGCACGATTGTCATACATATCGGCTCTCGGTTTTGATTCATCTCCTAGGTCTTCACAGTTTTTAATTCGTTATTTTCTAACCACAGAGTTACTCCCGGCAAGCAAATCGTCTATCTCTGAAGTCCTGCCATTTAATCCCGTTATTGTTTTTTTTTAGTAAATGTCTCCGGTCATTCGGACGAGGGCTTTTCACGTTTCATGCAATGTTGACACTTGGCTTAAATACTACTTGAATGGCAATGAATAAAATTATGAAAACTAAACCAATTGGAAATTCCCCCTTCCTGAATTCATCACAATATTACAATAACCTCATTTCGACTATAAAAACATGGTCCTTCTTTGTGCAACTGTTGTGACATGCTCTTGAAAGAGGACATTCAGCTGTAGATTTGTAGCCATGAACCTGCTATAAGCTTTGTTTCACGATCGCCAAGTTCACGGTCTATTTTATCAATAGAGTTTTGCTTCAAAAGTTTTGCTCGATGTCGTTGCTTACTCTCTTTGAGTGATGTCAGAATATCGTCCGTTTCACTACCTTCTTCTACCACAAAAGGCGATGGGAAATAATCTGGAAAAAGATCACTCACGTCAGTTTCGCCGCCAATTCCTCCAAACTTTGACCGCTTGAGCAATCCCATACGCCATCTTCTTTGCGCTCGCAACCTTGCCTCTATAGCTAGTTCTTCATCACATTTGTCGTCCTTGCATTCTGTGGAACAGTCTCGATCAGTCTTTTCTATCTGTTTGTCTTGTGTTTCTTTGTTATCTTTATTTTCTCTTGCCTTGTTATCATTTTCTTTTTCCTGTTTTTCCACGACGTTGTCGGTTTC
Organism: Telmatactis stephensoni; assembly: GCA_029948255.1. Lineage (NCBI taxonomy): Eukaryota > Metazoa > Cnidaria > Anthozoa > Actiniaria > Isophelliidae > Telmatactis > Telmatactis stephensoni. The sequence continues at coordinate 57,501 of JALIZF010000923.1, forward strand.
TTCTGTTCTTTCGGTTTGATCTGAACTCGTAGCAGGTTGTTCCTGTGCAGAATTTCTACACGATGGAAACACTTTGGTACAACTTTTTGGCCACTGTACTTTGACTCTGGTACTACTTTGTGATGTTTTGGTCGCCACGGGCCCACGTTTTGTAACAATTCCATTGTCTTCCTTGTTTTGGTCTTTTTCCTCCATTTTAAAATTCGCCATGACAGACTTTAACTTAATTTTCACTTAATACGCTTGCTTTAGGCTTGCTCTTTGCAAGAATATCTTCTTAGCGTTTAGAAAGCCGTTTGGCTGTGATTGATATTTGCACTGCTCGACTACTTCGAGAAACCTGATTGTCCGTTCACCAATACGACGTCTTTTATTACATATTCTCCAGTGACGTCACACTCTAATCTGATTGGTCAAGATTATCGTCAACGATCCCGACATCTCATTATATTATAATTATCGCGATAATCTTCGCTATGCACGTCAGATAGTTCCTGTTTCTTGCTTTTTTATGTGCTGTTTTCATGACACAGAAATAGAATCCTCCTCCTTCAGCACGTCCATGATTTAAGTTTCTAAAAATAGCCGTCATTGAAAATCACCCTGGTTGCTTTGAAGCTGTTGCTGTGCTTTCAGCAACGCGCCGTTTAGTCTCGTTTCTATTTAGGTTTTATTCTTCTTCATATCTCCTTCAAAACACCTGATTCGTTATCACCGCAGCTAAATGAAAGAAAATTGTAGTTATCCTTGAATTTAATATGAAAAATTTCGTGTCTGGTGTCTTTTATTGCTATTTTCGTACTACTCTTAACTCATTATCCACTCAATCGAATTTATACACCTTTTTTCACAGTATTGTGACTAATATTGCGTATATAGCAGTATTGAAGATTGTTTATCGGTAAAAAGACAAGGGTTTTGTCATATCATCAACACAAGTGGTTTGTTTTTCACTTTATGAGTTGGTCTTCACACAAAGTGACGCACGAGGTTTTAGATTTCTATATTTCTGTAGTTTTGCCCACACTAGACAGTATATGGATCGACTTGAATTCCGGTACCTGGGAGTCATTTATTTACAGTTTTTTATAGAGATTTCCCAATTCCTTGAAAGGTTTTAATGGTTTTAACAGCAACATGTTTCTGTAGTTTTGCCCACACACACCTAGGAGTAATTTGTTTACACAGTTTTTTCATAGAGATTTCCCAATTCCTTGAAAGGCTTTAATGGTTTTAACAGCAACATATTCTGTTAGTAGTTTTGGTTTTGCCCACACTAGATAGCATATAAGTCGACTTGAATTTCGGCACTTAGGAGTCATGCATTTACACAGTTTTCCATAGAGATTTCCCAATTCCTTGAAAGGTTTTAATGGTTTTGACAGCCACATATATTTCGGTCATAGCGCTACGAGGCAGCTACTATTTCACTTTTTCAGGGTTTTTTATCGGAGCAGTTTTTCATAGATTTTACTTTCCTGTGGATCTTCCCATCTGAAGCTAGTTTCCGGATCTACTACAGATAATTTAGCAACACCAAGTAAAGTTAAACGTAACTAGTATGTCACTCTCTTCAGGTGAATTATCAATGAAGTTTTAGTTTCTTGCATTTTTTCTACCAAGGTTTACTTCTAAAATCTTCGACATACTGAATATAATTTAGTCAGGAACTGCTCTTAGGGAGGTTGTTCCAGTGCCCCATACTGGCAATTTTTTGCCTATTTCCTATGACAGGGAACATCTAGGAAATATTTAGGAAGTCGCATTTTCCTATGATAGGAGCTGGACAAAATGTAGGAAAATACATTTTACTACATGTTTCCTAGATATTTTATATCATAGGAAATTGTATATTCCTACATATTTCCTACCTTGTCATTTTCCTATGATGGGAAATATCTAGGAAGTATGTAGGAAAATGTTTTTTCCTACATTTTGTCCAGTTCCTATCACAGGAAAATGCAATTTCCTCAGAAGATAGTTCCTATATATTTCCTATCATAGGAAATGAGCAAAAATTTCCAGTGTTATACGTTTGCTAAGACATATTTTAAAATCTCTATACATGCCCCCGGCCATGTTCAAGTTTTCTTCAAAGGTTTATGAATACATCTAAAATATTCGATATATTGAACACATTTTAGTCAGATAACGTAACTTTACGTAGCTTTTCTGTCTGCACTGTTGTTCTATCGTCTCATAAGCTTGCTAAGCAGAGTATTATAAATTCTCCATTCGTGCGCAGCTAGTTACGTGTTCGTGTTTTTCTACAAATTCTTGATATACTAAATATAATTAGTGATCAGGTACTGCTCTAACGTAGTTAGTATTTGATTGTTTGCAGGTGGTTCTATTGCCTCAGAAGCTTGTTAAGACAATGCTCAATACGGTCGCTACGTGTCCAGGGTTATCTTTATCAAGCTTATAATACATCCAAAGGTTTTGATATACTTAATAGTTCAGTCATGTACTCCCCTAACATCGGTCAGTGTTTGACCGCGTCAGGAGGTAACTTGCAAAGCCATATTTTAGATTCTCAATCCGGGCACTACGTGTCCAGAGTTATCTTTATAAAGGTGTACTAAATCCAAAGTTCTTGATATACTTAATAGTTCATTCATGTACTTCCCTAACATCGGTCAGTCTATGACCGTCAGGAGGTGCATGCCTTCTATAAACTTGCAAAGCCATATTTAGATTCTCAATACGGGAGCCACGTGTCCAGAGATATCTTTATAAAGGTGTACTAAATCCAAAGTTCTTGATATACTTAGTTCATTCATGTACTTCCCTATCATCGGTCAGTGTTTGACCGTCAGGAGGTGATTCCATTGCATGCCTTATAAACTTGCAAAGCCATATTTAGATTCTCAATCCGGGAGCCACGTGTCCAGAGTTATCTTTATATTGGTGTACTACATCCAAAGGTTTTGATATACTTAATAGTTCAGTCATGTACTGCCCTAACATCGGTCAGTGGTTGAGTGTCAGCAGGTGACTCCATCGCCTTAATAAACTTGCAAAGACATTTTAAATTTATCATACGTGTGTTACGAGTTCAGACCATTATTTTTTTAGAAAATGAAATGCAGAAATATCAATAATTAATGTGCAGCATGCTGTAAATACTCATTTTGTTGTACCTTAGACAACTAGGGGGCATTTTAAGCTAATTTATTGTGCAATAACTAAACAGAATTGACCTCTACTGGATAAAAGTAATAACAACTGATAGGCGTCGAGTTATTACTTTTTTATTACTTACAGAAACGCTAAACACAGTAGCCGTCTGGACGGGTCTTTGACTTTATGAGTTATTGAAATAATTGATTATGAATCTAAGGGTGCTGTGACATTATGTATAGGGAACAAGCTAAATGTTAATACACCCAGGCATCACAGGAAATACTCCCCTTTTTAAAGCTTATGAAAAATATCTCTTTTAAGAATTCCTTGGCGTTATTTAAGTGCCGACTGGTGTCGCTTTTGAGTCATAAAGGGGCAGAAACCAAATTAATTCGTTAAGATAACTATTGGTTGCTGTCTAGACCGCTTAATTAAAAAGGAAATCAAGATTCATAGAATAAAAAGTTTGAATGAGTCATTGTTAAAAACTACCCAAATTTCAAATTAAAACAGTTAATATAGGATTATAATTAACGTTTCGTTTATAATTAGCCAGTATACCACACTTTATCTCTTCATGATCGAACATCACTATAGACTTGCCAAAGCAGTCCTCCTGGGATTTTCCTGCTGTCATGCAAACTGTTTACTGTTTCTAACCAAGATGCAAGTAATTCGTGATAATAACTATTTTGTCCCAGTGTATTTGGTTTAATATTCATATTTTCCATTGGTACCGCAATACGCTTACCACAATTGACTAATTAGATTTCAGTTTAATTAAGCGAAGCAAACATCCATCTTTTCTTTTCCTCTGCCTTCCATTTATTTAATCTTCCTTCCTTCCTTCCTTCCTTCCTTCCTTCCTTCCCTCCCTCCCTCCCTCCTTCCCTCCCTCCCTCCCTCCCTCCCTCCCTTCCTCCCTCCCTCCCTCCCTCCCTCTTTCCTTCCTTCCCTCCCTCCTTCCCTCCTTCCCTCCTTCCTTCCTTCCTTCCTTCCTTCCTTCCTGTTCGTCCGGCCGTCCGTTTTTTCTGTTCTTCAGCATTTTATCTTTGTATTTTACTTATTCCAACCAAGATATAAAACGAGATGGAATTGAATTCCATTCGGTTTTGACAAAACCTTTATCAAAAGAACAATCTCAATGTTCTTTTTGTCTTTACTAAATCATTTTATTGCTGTTCAAGAATCAAGACGTTGTGATACCTTTTTATCTTACTTTACAAAGCTTGATATTTTCAAGTATATTTTCAAGTCTTCGTACAAAGTGTTCTTGTAGATTAAGTTACAATGTTCAGATCGTTCAAAGACAAACTGCACGATTTTTCAGTGTAAGCCTGGGGCAGTCGACCATATCTCAATGGCGTCATCAGGCTTTTAAAGATTGTTGATAAATGATAGTGTTACAAACGTTTGATCGATCAACGTCTGTTTGTTAGTTTGATAAATCAATCCATGAATCTAACGTAGAAACATCGCTGTAACTACGCTTGTGAACAACGTAGCATCCAAAGCGGCCCCCAATATTACGTCAACAGGTTGATGGCCAAACTCTTGACACTATTATTTTTTTCGATAGTCAAACTCTTTTCTTTTCTTTTCTTTTCTTTTCTTTTCTTTTCTTTTCTTTTCTTTTCTTCTCTTTTCTTTTCTTTTCCCTTCCTCCTTCTCCCCTTTCCTTTTCCTTGTTCCTTTTCTTTCTTTTCTTTCTTTTCTCTTTCTTTTCTTTTCTTTTCTTTTCTTTTCTTTTCTTTTCTTTTCTTTTCTTTTCTTTTCTTCTATTCTTGCTTGTAGCTTAAGCAAAAGGCCAAAAGCACAAGCAACAACCACTTAAATGCTGCTTATATCGTTATATGAGAACTTGCCATTATTCTACTGCAGTCAAAAACTTCTGAAAAGAAGAAAACGCCTGATTTTGCTTACATTGCTTCGCTATTAATTTTCGGCAGTATGTATGTGCGGGTAATTCTGAAAACGTAAAAATTGAAAGAAAAAGCAATAAATATATTGGCGTGATAAAATAGTCACGTGACGTGTAATGTAATCCTATAATGCACTAGTAAATAAATGTTATCTTGTTTTGAGTTCAGAAAGCATGACATACTGCACGATAACTTCACAAAATGATCACAATCTGGTTCATTTATCAACATATGTGATCATTTCATTCAAACTCTGGTAAAACTACCTTGATAAATAGGTGGAATCGTACTACTGAAATCCGTTTTCCATTGTATTTTGTATTTCGTTTGTTTGAGTGGATGCTTCACTGTACACTGAAAAACACGACAGTTGGCGGAGCGATTGACGCACACTGAAAACGACATCATAAACCCAATGTACACAACAACCTTTTGATGACGCGGCACCCCTAAATCTTGGCACGCGGACCGATTATTTTGGGTATGACACCCCTGAACAAATTTGCTGTTCACACGATGATAATTACAGGTGCCGTGCCAAAAATTATGTCCCCGCGTGACCGCTTGCCCAGAATAAGTGTTGCCGTGTCTCAAAAAGGTTGTCGTGTTAATCTGGCTATAGAATGTGAAAGAGAAAATGATATGAAATCGTGCACACACGAGTGGAGATGGTGATATCCCGTGGAAGACTTGTTCTTGGGAGTAGCTATGCGTGATATTCTTGACACAAATTATACGTTTCAAATTATAGATAATAAGTTGAAACAGTTATCAATTAAATAAATAATATCATTTGGTCAATTTAATTCCCCCCCTTCCCCAGTGGTCCCACGCAAAAATAATATTTTTAAAACATAAACTCAGCCAAAAAATAACAGGAATGAAACTTTGTCACGATTACTCTAAGAAACCATATTCTCTTTTCTCTCACCCTCCCTTCGTGTACGCCCCCTCACCTCCCCTGTGTAAATTAAACGGCAAAACTTTCGCATGAATGCAAAATGGCGGAAATAATCCATTAAAACGTGAGCTTGACTCGCACTGACAACTTCCCCTGTAAGAATCCCAAATAACAGATATGGATCGATGTGACGTCACTATGACATCAAGAGGAGACAATTTTCCTATAACACAAAAGAAAACTCTTGGAATTGGAGTAACCGTCGCTAAATGTAGCTGGAATTAGAAACAATTACGAACTAAAAATATCAATTATAGAACGTGGGTTTACGCGACTTATGCTAAAATATCTTGAACTCAAAATAACATGGTTCTTACAATATGGAGAATCAATAACAAGGATGGTCAATTGCTTGGTGTTATTGGAAATTGTCATTAATTCACAAAAGCGCTATTTTTGTAGCGCAGTAAATTCAATGTCAGATAAAAAACGCGGCTATATTACAAGTAGTGAAAATAGTCTTGTACGTTGAGGGTTAAATTCTGTTGAGAAAATGGTGAATAAAAATCCGAGAACTGATTGGCAATTCTGGATTCATGTCCACTTGTCAATATTTTCAAATCTAAAAGATTCTATTAAAAAAATTGATTGAATCAAACCCGGGTTATTTTCTGTTTGGTTCAGTTTTCATTTAATGTTGTGAAACGTGATGTGCTTCTAACTTGTTTGTTTTTCTTTTTTTTTTTCTTTTCTTTTCTTTTTGTTTTTGAGATAAATTCCTGTTTTTGATTTTACGTAAATTTACATATGAATAGATCCAAAGCAAAGCAGTCGTCGGGTCTCATTACTCGACTTCCCATCACGTAAAACTTTAATTCAAATATCCATATTCCTGTCTTTCATAAGATTGAAAGATATCAACATCAACGAAAACAACAAGTGGGAAAATAACGATAATAAAAACGTTTTTTTACATAATTGTTACCTAAAAAGGAAATCGGTATTTTTGTTACAATCTATAAGCAAATATAGCAATAGCAATAGTAATCACAACTGATAATGCAAACTGTTGAACTTATTAGATCGATGTACAAATTGCTACCTTTTTCCCCTCTTTTCCCCAATTTACTCACTAAACTATAGTACGAAATGATTTCAATACTCGAAAACTCTGACAACAACAGGAAGGCATGGCTCAAAATACAACAGCTCTTAGAATTTCAGGAAACAAAGAGATCAAATTTTGATGCGTATGTAAGTCATCCCTCGGGATAGATTTTATCCCTCGGGATAGATTTTAGTTGCTAGATAACAGGAGTAAGAGACGTCAAACAATACCTTTTAATTTTGTTTACCACCTTGGTTCTCTTCCTGTTGTTATTTGAGTAAGTAATTTCCAAAAATGCTCGACCTAAAGGCGTCATGCCATCATACATAGATACACATATAGATAACAGAGCTGGAAAATCGGAACAAGCTCTTAGCTTCGACAAAAGTTCAAAAGTTAAATCCGTTTCTGGATAGTTAAAGAAAAAACACATATCTAAACTTGTAGGTTTTTGTACTTGCTTCTACAATGTGTACCTTTTTGTATCGCTTGTCCTACAGCTATTTTTCCTTGAAAATATCTTTCCTGTTCATACGTTTTTCAGCCATGTTTATATACACACATTTTGTTGAAAAAGGGAACATTGTAAATAAAACCAATAAGGGAAGGAAAATATATCAAAAAAATAAAATAAAAATGTTTAAATAGAAAATATTAAAGTTATAATATATATGTATTTACGATTCATATTCATGTGAGCAATCAGAAATTAGAATAAGATTAATAATGATAAACTTAATTTGCACGCATGTATTTCATCAAATCCTTTTTCAAAACATTCTTTTCTACGTCTTTTCGAATTTTGGTAGTTCATTGAATGTCTTGGCCCCACGGATCGCGGAAGTTAAAGGATTGTTGCCCTTTGGCTTAATGTCTTGTAGCTCTACTATGTACTATCTGTTGTATCTGTGAGCGTTGTAATGAAACCACCCACATGTGGATCCTTACACTTAAATTAAAAGTTAACTGACCATAATGACATCTCGTACAGGAGATACAATATCGGCGTAAAGATATTTTAGCATCAGGAAGTGGAATTTTGATGTTCATCTGTAGCACTAATTTAGAGTTAAACAAAAGTCGAGCTAAGAAGGCACTCTGGTCCATTATTTTTTGGGTGTTTGGACCCGTTATTTTTGGCTGTGCAACCACCGTAATTGTCTAGCGTAAAGATATTTTAGCATTAGGAAATTCATCTGCAGCACAGATTTAGAGTTAAAAACACGCCGAGCTAAGTAGGCACTCGGGACCATTATTTTTGGCATGGTAACCGTAATTATATGGCGTAAAGATATTTTAGCATCAGGAAGTGGAGTTTTGATGTTCATCTATAGAGTTAAACACATGTCGAGCTAAGAAGGCACTCTGGTCCATTATTTTTTGGGCACTTGAACCCGTTATTTTTGGCTCGGTAACCGTGATTATCTAGCGTAAAGATATTTTAGCACCAGCTAGGAGGTGGAATTTTGATGTTCATCTGTAGCACAAATTTAGAGTTGAACACAAGTTGAACTAAGAAGGCACTCTGGTCCATTATTTTTTGTGCACTTGGACCCGTTATTTTTGGCTCGGCAACCGTAATTGTCTAGCGTAAAGATATTTTGGCACCAGGAAGTTCATCTGCAGCACAAATTTAGAGTTAAAAACAAGCCGAGCTAAGTAGGCAGTCCGGTCCATTATTTTTGGCATAACAACCGAAATTACCATGGTACGAACAGAAAATTTGTTGGCTTGTTAGCGTAAAGATATTTTAGTATCAGGAAGTGGAGTTTTGATGTTCATCTGCAGCACAAATTCAGTGTTAAACACAAGTCGAACTAAGAATGCACTCCGGTCCATTATTTTTTGGGCACTTGGAACCGTTATTTTTGGTTCGGCAACCGTGATTATCTTGAGTTAAGATATTTTAGCATCAGGAAGTTCATCTGCGCCCCAAATTTAGAGTTAAAAACAAGCCGAGCTAAGTAGGCACTCGGGACCATTATTTTTGGCATAACAACCGAAATTACCATGGTACGAACAGAAAATGTTTGATGCTAAAATATATTTACGTTTACAAGCCAGGAAGTGGAATTTTGCATGATGTTCATCGGAGTAAAACACAAATCGAGCTAAGTAGACACTCGGGTCCATTATTTTTGGGGGGCACTGGGGCGCATCATTTTTGGCACGACAACCGTAATTATCATCGTGTGAACAATAAATTTGTTGGCTTCAGTGTTAGGGGTGCCATACCCAAAATAATCGGACCCAGAATTAAAGGTGCCGTAAAAAGGTTGTCATGTAAATCGCGCGCAAGGTGTCAGTGCTATAAAGGCCTCATATGCCATTGTTTTGATAATAACTTTACTAAAGCAAAATAATTTAACGTCTCGTACGTTATTTCGGCAGTCATCCGGGTCTTTCGATTCGAGAAACGGTCCTCAGAGCCTTTCTTAGTTTCTCTCAACTTAAAAATAAATGATTCTAAATTACCTTCGTATTGTGTATCACTGCTTTATACCAATAAAATATCGCATCTAGTTAGAGATGACTAATTTCTTGGTACGTGTGGTGAAATACGAGCACTCGCGACGTTTTATTTGGCTGTAAAATCTTGACTATAGCACTTTACTATACCTCTTGTACAACTTCCTATGCCTTACTACTTCTTACACAACTTCCTATATTTTAATATACCTTCTTTACTACTTAATATATTTTACTGTACTACTACTTTCTATGTCTCACTATACTTCCCACTTCCTATATTTTAATTTACCTCCTGTACTACTTACTGTACCTCACTATAGCTTTCCTTCCTACACCTTACTATACTTCCTATACCACTTCCTATATTTTAATATACCTCTATACTACTCGCTTTACTTCACTATAACTTTGCTTCCTGTGCCTCACTATACTTCCCACTTCCTATATTTTGATATGCCTCCTATACTACTAACTGTACCTCACTATAGCTTTCCTTCCCACGCCTCACTATACTTCCTATACCACTTTTTATTTTTTTAAATACCTTATATACTACTTGCTTTGATTCACTATACCTTTGCTTCCTATGCCTCACTATACTTCCCACTTCCTATATTTTAATATGCCTCCTATACTACTTACTATACCTCACTATAGCTTTCCTTCCCATCCCTCACTATACTTTATATAATAGAATTTTACGAGCGCGCGATCTGATTGGTCAATTAGCCATACTTTATCAGAGTACAGATAATAGAAGTGACGTCACAAAATCAAAATCTTTTACTCACAATCTTTGTTGTGAGTCCTTCAAGCCTATTTCATTCGCAAAATAAGCAAAAACTTCTTCAGTAAACACAAGAAAATTTATTCCTTTATTGCACAATCCCTCGCGACCAAGTCAAAACAAGTGAAAATTCCCGCCATTTTCTGTTAGCGGACGCGCGCGTTTGTACACCCGAACGACGGGAAAAGGTAATGCGATGAAAGAACAGCAAAACCTCTTTGCTTTTAAGTTGATTTTTACGCAAATAACACGGAAAAAAAGACAGCAAATGTAAATGACCTTCAGGTTGTGGGTTTCAAGGCAACGCTGACGTCTTCTATAAACTGGAACCAAAACTTTTGGAGCTGTAAAATATAATTTGTGAGCTTTTTCGATCGAGTATTTTGGATGTTTGTCGAGGAGCTACAGTCTTCACTCAACGTTGTAAAAGCAAGAATGTACTTAAATCTGAGTCTGAGACTCATTCAATATTTCTACGATTTCTGAAAACAACAATTTGAAGTCAACATGCCTGTTGAAGACGACGACAAGAAGTTTCTTTACTTATCAGAATCAATTTTTGTACTGATAAGTACGCCTCGCCAACTTTCAAGATTCTGGATGTATGGATCATGTCAGGCAAGATAGATTTTGGGGAAATCTAATCACCGGTTCAAAATAAATGAGGTAACTTAATGAATTACGTAGAATAAAACACTATAGAAAAACTATTTTTTGCATAATTTTGACGATATGATAGTATCCTGTGAAATTTTGTCGATTCAATGTCGAAAGACGCGCGCTCTGTTTACCTAAATTTTTATTCTCAGTTTTGCTTTCTTTGCTCGTAAAATTCTATTATATAAAGCAAATATATCAGGCGTACCTATGTTCTGTTTAACAAATAGATCAGGCGTAGCTATGTTCTGTACTCTGATGGAACACGACTGGAGCTGTAAAACACGAAAAAAGTTATAGAAAGCACGAGCCGTAGGCGAGCTTCAGGAGCTTCAGGAGTGTTTCATCAGAGTACAGAACATAGCTACGCCTGATCTATTTGCTTTATATAATAGAATTTTATGAGCAAAGAAAGCAAAACTGAGAATAAAAATTTAGGTAAATAGAGCGCGCGTCTTTCGACATTGAATCGACAAAATTTCACAGGATACTATCATATCGTCAAAATTATGCAAAAAATAGTTTTTCTATAGTGTTTTATTCTACGTAATTCATTAAGTTACCTCATTTATTTTGAACCGGTGATTAGATTTCCCCAAAATCTATCTTGCCTGACATGATCCAAACTGAGGTTTACATCCAGAATCTTGAAAGTTGGCGAGGCGTACTTATCGGTACAAAAATGGATTCTGATAAGTAGAAAACTTCTTGTCGTCGTCTTCAACAAGCATGTTGACTTCAAATTGTTGTTTTCAGAAATCGTAGAAATATTGAATGAGTCTCAGACTCAGATTTAAGTACATTCTTGCTTTTACAACGTTGAGTGAAGACTGTAGCTCCTCGACAAACATCCAAAATACTCGATCGAAAAAGCTCACAAATTATATTTTACAGCTCCAAAAGTTTTGGTTCCAGTTTATAGAAGACGTCAGCTTTGTCTTGAAACCCACAACCTGAAGGTCATTTACATTTGCTGTCTTTTTTTCCGTGTTATTTGCGTAAAAATCAACTTAAAAGCAAAAAGGTTTGCTGTTCTTTCATCGCATTACCTTTTCCCGAAGAGTACAGAACATAGCTACGCCTGATCTATTTGTTAATGTTATACCACTTCCTATATTTTAATATACCTTCTATACTACTTCCTATATATTAATATGCCTCCTATACTACTTACTATACTTCACTATAGCTTTCCTTCCCATCCCTCACTATACTTGCCATACCACGTCCTATATATTAACATACCTTCTATACTACTTGCTATATTTTATTAGTATTCACCAACATAAGGGCTATTACAAATCCTGCATTCTGATTGGCTCCCTAACCTCGGGCTATTGGTGATAGCCCGAGTTGAGAGGAAGCGCGAGTAATAATATCAATAAAACATTTTTCTCTCTTTGTTTTGTTTAGTCTCATTCACCTTTGGCCCAATATGTTGGTGAATACTAAAACAATTAGACCTCTCGGCCTCATGGACTACAAGTTTGAATAGCCCATTCGGCCTACGGCCTCATGGGCTGTTGACTCGTAGTCCATTCGGCCTCGAGGTCTAATTGTTAATTATTATATCCACATCCACTAGATATGAGCAAACGCGCGCTCTGATTGGTTCCTCTGCTACTAGGCTATCAGCTCATATCCCGTGAGTACAGAAAATCAAAATGGCGGAGCGTTTTGCCGAACTAACTGAGGGCGAAATAAAATCTTTACTAGAAAACAAAACTCTAAAAAATACAAAAAAAAAGCAACAAAGTTTGGAATGAAAGTATTTGATGGTAAGAAGTACATTTTTTTACTTTTCAATGATTATTACCACAGATTTTTACCCAAAATCTACTGTCTCTGTCACTATTTGACGGTTTGTTTACCGTCCTCATGCCGGCTAATTATAAACACTTTTTGTGACCTTTTTTATTGTAGACTGGTTCCAGAGCTCAAATAAATTTGACAAATATATCACCGAGATGTCCAAAACTGAGTTAAATAGCTGCTTGAAACTATTTTATGCTTGATTACTGTTTCGTGCGATTTGTCACCTCCTCGAAAACCGGAAGTAATCTTTAACAATTATTTTACCATTAATGTTTTTTAAACTTGAAAATAATTAAAATTCTGCATTTCTACAATCCAGTAGATGTCCATATAATAAAACCAATTATTCCACTCAATCTCGTCGTACATGGCTAATAGCCGACTCGGGCGCTAGCTGCGCCTCGTCGCGATGATCTCATGTACGACTTGATTCGTGGAGGAATTGTTAAATATACCTTCTATACTACTTACTATACCTCACTATAGCTTTCCTTCCCATCCCTCACTAAACTTGCTATACTATACCACTTCCTATATATTAATATACCTCCTATACTACTTACTATATCTCACTATATCTCACTAAACTTCCTATACCACTTCCTATACTTTAATGTAGCTCCTATACTACTTGCTGTAGAGCATTCGAACAAACAGAGGCAAGCAAAGGTTACCATAGCATTCAAGCCATGGGTCATCCTCCAGCACCTGTCACACTTGAATCAACAGTGGAGAGTAATAATTGCCAATAAAATTTATAGGGAGGGTGGGAGTTGGGGAAGCAGTACCAAGCAAAACCAGCAAAGCAAAGCAGCAATGTATGGCAAACATCCCTGCAAGTGATCATGGGACATCAGTGGACAACCGCTGACTCAATCTCCCTGTAAACATTTATCATTGAATAATCCCATTATACTGTACTATACTCCCTAAACGATTCCCTATACTTCACTATGCTTCACTGTGCCATTGATTTATACATCCTATAGTGGACCCTCCTTTCAGCAGTTTTTGCCATCTTTTTTGCTGCTGTTTTTAGGTGAAAACAACTCAAATATCACAAAATTATCAAATTTCAACAAAGTTTTTTTAGGTCTGAGTCCTAGACTGTATCTGACAGTTTATGAGATTTGCTTACAATGCAGGCAAAATAGTATGTCATTTCACTAATTGCAGTATGAAACATTTTGCTAATTGTTATTCATATTTACACGTAACTGCCAAAAGGGTGTCATATAAAAACAGATATCGAACTTAAGTAAATTAGTAAATTTATCAAATAGGAATAAATGCCGTTGCGAGACAAGTTGCTGAGAAAATTGCACAGTGTAACTGTGCCTTAATAGCTTATACCACAGTTCAACTCCAATAGTGACTCTGAACAAAGGTTTCAAATCGAGTCTATCAGCAAAAAGTACAAGAAGCTTGCCTGATAGAACCGAATTAAAACTTGTTCAAAGTCATTGAAGTATATCTGTGATATCAGCTATTGCTCAAATTTGTAATTAACGCCTGACTTCCCCCTGATCAGCACTGATGAACCAGAAGGCAAACGCATATTCTGGGGACGAGATTGGCAAATGTCTAAGTTTTTGAATCCATCAACATCGATTCATCCGCCTTTATGAGCATCATTCGATCCAAGGAAACCTTTAGAAGATGAATTGATAAAAAATATTTAATATCGCAATTACTGGCAGTTTGGGCTTGCTGTGTTATTTAAAACTTTCCATGACTATAACAATTTGAGAAAACGCAAAAAAAAAAAAAAAAAACAGCCCCACCAACAACAACATCAAGAGCAATGTATGTAAATTTGAAATTGTCTTTTTTAATACTTTATTGTTCATTTTTTCCTGGTGTCGAGCACCTATGAGAGTGATTATTTTGAGGCAAATATTTTCCGTTATTTCTGATTTTTCCTTTTTTGTTTATGATGTTCTTTTGCTTATTTCCTTTTTTATTAAATTACTTCTCGCTCCAACAACATAAAAACAAAACCATCATTTATTATTGTACGCAGAACAGATTAAGTAAATTCTCACGCAATTGGAACATGCAGAAGAGCAAGTTTCACAATAAGAAACGAATCGAATGAAAGCAACAGAGAGAAGAGCAAATAATTTAAAGACGTAGAAAAGAGATAAACAACAAGGTTAACTATCATTGAGTCCCCGATACGAATTTCATTGACTTTCTACGCCAGTACTAGCTAGTGTTATTTGTGTAGCCATAGTAACCGACTGGCTTTACCAATGAGCCTAAAGGCTCTGTGCTATCTTGGTACTATGACTGACCTTGTGTGTTGCAATATTGTCTCTAGTTTACTTTTAGTCTTGTCCATTCCTCTGATAAATTATTTCCTTATCACAAGACCATAACATTGTTTCGTGATATATTTCAGCTATAGCACGTACTTGAAATCATATGTGCAAACCGATTCAGCCTTTTTTCAAGATATTTTTCTAAACAACGGAAGTACTCGAAACTCTGGAAGTACACACTCACCTTGGCTCAGTTTGACCTCTGACGTCATCTGCACCTGTACTTTGGTCACGTGACTGGGGGCCAATCAGAGCGCTCGGTATTAATCGTGCTATTTTTGCATCATTTCGAGTTTGGACCCCCACTAAGCTTTTTGTTTACTTGTTACTTCAATGGAGTTTGAGTTGGATGATAAATAGTTTTTATAGCATATTATAGATAGAAACCTTCTGGTCTAACTTAGCTTGTATATACGTGCTGCGATATCAGTATTTCCACGGTTTTATTTCACGTATTTACCGTGTTTATGAGCAATCACGTGATCTGTTATTGTAACTTGTTACAGTAACTTTTGTAATTGATTGTTACTGTAACTTATGTAATTGATTGATTGTGTCAAACGTCGTCGCGTTGTCTCTGGTCTTTAAACGCTGTTCTTTTTCTAGTCAGTATCTATAGTAATACAATCATGTTCGTATTTTATCTTACAAACTGTTGGATTATCACAATGTATACAGGTGAATTAGTTCTACTGTTATCCCATAGGCAGATCAATTAGACCAAAGCTTTACTTGACAAGGTACAAACAATTTTTATTCAGTTTTTCTAGTTGATATGTACCGGTCGATTAGTTTTTCAGGTTGATATTTACCGGTGGATTAGTTCGGGTTCTTCTTCTTCGAGCTAAAAATAAATCGAGTGGATGACATGTGGTCGCGTGTTTGAAGGGTTGTTTGTGGTTGCTAGGATACCAAGGGTGGATTCAAGCAGATAGTCTGTGTTAGAGTGTTGTAACTGTCAGACAAGACAACGCAAGTTTTGGCAATATTATTAAAGGCAGTATACGTAAAGGTAGTCTGGTTGTCAAACTAAAATAGTTCATCCCCATAGTAGCCTTGCTGTCCCTGAAACCATTTGGTAAAATAGCTCAGAAAGAATAAGAATTTGAGACGAATAAATGGAAGAGAGAAGAAACTTATTATTATTATTATTATTTTATTTATTTATTTATTTTAAATTAAAAATTATTATTATTATTATTATCATCATTATTATTCTATTTTATTTTATTTCATTTTATTCTATTTTTATTTTATCTTATTTCATTTTACCTTATTTGATTTTCCTTTCTTATATTTTCCTTTTCTTTTTTTTTTTCGTTTTCGTTTTTATTTTTTCTGTTCTTTTCTTTTCCCCAGTTTTCCTTTTTTTCTTTGTGTGTTTGTCTTTGATGCTTACCACCACAATTAAAAAATGATTTTTTGGGGGGTGGTTGGTTGCTGTTCTATTTCTTACAACCCACAGGGGACATTACTGGTCAACATTTTGCACTTTTACCAGTGTAAAAACATTTCCGTTAGAGAAAAAAACAACCACGGAAAACCACAGCTTACTAAAACTATCTGTCGTTGCATTTGTGGACTTCACATGTTGGAGGGGTACCGTTAGAGTTACGGGCTAGACAACAACAAGTGGAAGGGCAAAGAAGAGGGGCGGCGAACAGCTGATAGTAGAAAAGAGTCTACAAAAACGGCGTTCTTGATGTTTTTAGATAGATTTTTGTCTAGTGTTTTTCATGATGGTTATAATTAAAAGCAGCGATATTTAGACACTAAGACTAACGAGACACGGTTGCACTTTTGGTTTATAAGCCCTGCACGCAAGTGGCTTATCTTGAAAAATAGACTTCGTGACTTTGTAGACTCCTTGAGTTTATATATAAACTCTACTCATTTGAGGTTTACGTTATATAAAACTACAAAACAGCAAAGTATTTCCACATGTGTTCTACTGACTTGAGTGGACAGCCACAAAATGTTTGATTAACATGTCTATTTTTATATCAAAGTTTCATTTTTACATCTTGCCAAAAGCTAGTCGGTCTATTAACACTGTCTACACTGGTTGTACTGTGGCAGTCAATACGGAATCGTTATGACAATGACTTATCCTTGCCCTCGAGGGCAATAAATCATCATAAAAATTATATCTCAACTACTTGAAAAAGAAATATAATTCGGATTCAAAATGCGTATCTTGGATTATAAACACTATCTTCCCATGTTGTGAAATCGGCATGTTTGTCGATAGGATGTTGATGTTCACCTGATCACAACCTTTTGTTAACATTCTATTTGCGTACTTCCCCAGGGAAGTAGCGGTTTATTTACACAATCCGTTTTCTAAAAATCAAGATACTGACATAAAGAGGGTTTTCAATATCCCATTAAAACGACAGAAAATCGCACAATTTTCAACCATTTTTCACGGCGTTTGCGTGTCCAAAAAACTGCATCCAAGAATTTACAATTTTTTGAGCATCTTTATTATTCTCGTCCTTTCTTTCTTCGTCTTCCCAAGCGCAGTTTTTGATGGCTTGCTTGGCCAAACCAAACTCTTTTGTAGGACTCACAGCGCGCCATGTTGCCTCTAAACTAAGCTTCGTTGCTGCATCGTTCTTCGGAAAGAAATCGGGAAACAGCGAGGCACCTTCCTCAAGGTCAAAGTTCCATAAGCCGGTATTATCGTTCAAGTTCTTCATCGAAAATCTCGAGTTTGCTGAGCGGAAGAAATCCTCTCCGCCTAAGTCGGGTTTAAATTTAGCTTTAAAAAACCCACTCGTGACATCGTGGATGGGGGTCGACGAAGGAAGCTCAACTTCTTTGCTTATATCATCATCTTGATGAGTGTCTTCACTTAAACTACCATCTGTTTTAGTATCTTTAGAGTCAGTTGCCTTGTTTTCGGTATTAGGAATTGTTCTGACATGTTTTTTAGTAACAGTCTTGGTCGACGTAACTGTTTTTACTTTTTTACTGGACGAGGTGATTAAATCGGATTTAAAAAGAAAAGATGTTGTATTTTGCGTTGTTTTCATAGCGCTTACGCTGTAAATAGACGATCTTCCATGCGCTCCTTGTGTGACGCTGTAACTGCTGGCTACCGCAGAACTCTCCTCTTCATGTACATCGGTAATTCGAGAAAACGGACCACCTTTGCTTGTATTCCCGCCTTTGGTTACCTTTGTAAACGCCGAGCCATCAGACGAAAACGCCATAATGCTCGCCGAAACTAGCTTTTTTGCCGTCTAGTTTTATTTAGTACTGAAGAACTTGCTACAATGCATGACATTTATATTAGTAATAGCCTCGCTTTCATGTAACGCTTGGTTGCTAAGACATTGTGTAATACATAGATATAGCAGTCGATGGTTGAGGAAAAGTCATTTTTTAGATGTTAGCAGTTTCAAGTACAGAATAAGGTAAAACGCAAAATTAATTAACTAACTGTTAATTTAAAATGACTATTTGCTGAACGACTTAGTTTTTTAACGGATTCTTTAAAAAAACTAATTCGTTAGTTAATTAGAGCAAAAAGAAGTAAAAAGGAAAATTAATGAACAAATAAAGAAGTTTCTTAGTGCTTCTTTAAAAACTGTATTAAACTTACAAAAAGAAGTAAAGCGCAAAGCTAAGAAAGTTAAAAGAAATGGCATGTGCATACGAATTAGTTTTAAAGTACTTTTTAAAACCGTTGAATTTGTTAGTAATAATTTAATAGAGATGCTTGCTGCCTTAGGTTCACTTATACTGAACAAAAATGATTTTAATTAACGTAATAATTAATAAGGAAATGGATATACTGCTCTCTCTACCTAAATATTTCAAAGGGTATATAACTGACTGCCTCCCAAAGGAATTTGGTTTATGTGCGGTCCTGATTATAATAATTCACAAAAGCTGTAAGAGTATATATATAACAATAACAGATAATAATAGAAACTTTACT
Source organism: Telmatactis stephensoni (assembly GCA_029948255.1). Lineage (NCBI taxonomy): Eukaryota > Metazoa > Cnidaria > Anthozoa > Actiniaria > Isophelliidae > Telmatactis > Telmatactis stephensoni. The sequence goes on from JALIZF010000923.1 coordinate 76,562, forward strand.
ACGTTTTGGCCTAGAAACTACAATTGTGAAAATTGTAGTAATATAATAATAATAATAATAATAATAATGATGATGATAATTAATGATAATAATAATAATAATAATAATAATAATGATGATAATGATAATAATAATAATAATAATGATGATAATGATAATAATAATAATAATAATAATAATGATGATAATGATAATAATAGTAATAGTAATGACAATATAACATTGAAAGCGATGGTGTTGACTGATACTAATATTAACAAGTAATATTATATTCTTCATCTCCTTTTCTATAAATCTAAAAACAATCCTTCTGAATTATTATATTAGGCTAAATCCAAAAATTACGTAAATGAATAAATTAATATTGTATGCCAAAAAAGTTCATTCAAATAGCACAATTCTAGGAATATTCCGCACGTGCAATCTATGTAAGTTCTCCTTGAAGTAGCCTTACAAACAAGCACTCACAATTATACTAACTTGTTAGCGTGTTGAATTAGTGTTTACTCGCGAGTTAGTCTATAATATGATTATTGACTTCCTGTTACGTCACAAGTGTGCCAGCTGCTTTAAGGTGGCTTTATGTTACTATAGCAACAAGTCACGTGCGGAAAAAATGTTTCCAACGTTTTCAATGATTTCAAAGTCTTTGTACAACTCTTTGATTTTGAAACTAGAATAAACTGCTTTTACATAACAGACTTTGTAAATGTGGTCTCTATTTTTCACTTAAACATAGCTGTGGTAGCTCATCAAGAAGTGTGTTACGCAACTTGTGAGAGGATGTCATCAACTTGTTTGGTTTGTTTGGCAACTTGTTATGACATATTAGGACAGACATTTATCAAAGATTTTAACGAAAAGGCTCTTGTTGAATTTAACAATGTAGTTACTTATCGTGACAATGTTTTACCAATTCATAGTTACAAATGTAGAGTGATTAATACCACGTTTACACGAGGTTTCATTGACAAGGTTTCTTTTACAAGGAAAAATAGCAATATTTTCTCGTCTTCATGAGCACGTTTTTCTTGTCAAGAACTTGCAAAGGATGATTTGCGTGTAGATGCCGGTTTTTTGGGGTTATTTTTATCAGTTAAAATTCACCGAAATAGCCCTTTCCTCGAATTATTGGTTGGCAAGCATTCCTCGGAGAATGTATAGACAAAAGACATGGCCGCCATGTTGGTGGTCTTGACAAAAGAAAATCAAGATCAAAACCACCAACATGGCGGCCATGCCTTTTGTTCGATTCACTCTCCTGGAAATGGTTGCAAACCAATAATTCGTTTGAACTGCAATACACACGACCATTGGTTGAGGCAAGATAGAACTTACTGAAATACGATTAATATATGAAAGCTACTATACTTGTCCAACGTCAAACCATTTGAATCATAAATATTTTGAAAAGTACCCATTATCCATTTGGAATACTCACGAAGTTGAAGACAAAATACACCTCTAGAAGATTGTGAAATGACAATAACAGTCTTTTTGCTTGCACTTTTAAAATCATTATACAATATATTTTATATATATTAACACATTGGTAATGGGAAAATACTCTAACATGCATGATGGGTTGAGCAAGCTTATAGTTTCATATAAAAATACAAATAGCAAAAGCTAATAATTGGAATCAATGAAAAATATGTCAGCTTCATTAAATTTTAAGTTCTCTTTGCATACTAAGTCATGTTGTAGGTAATTGCGCAAACAATTCCAGTCGAAAGTCTTCACAATTGACGTTTTGACATGAAGTTTTGGCTTATAACAACCGGCAAGGCACGTACTCCATTCCTATCGGGTATTTTTTCATGTGACTGGAGCCAAATTAGTGTATGCCCCATTGCTTGGATATCGTAGTCAGATTTCAAATGTATCATTTTCCTTTGTTTCTATTGTCACATTCGAAATATTACACCTTTTACTTTGCTCATGTTCCATTTGGAATTTGGAGTTGCGCAATCAAGTTTAACTAAAGTTGTTTTCAAACTTAGATTGTCATTAGTGTTTAAACGTTAACTTAATTCCGTGCATCTTCACACAAAATTGATCTTGAAAGACGCGGACGGTGTTCACTTTACCCAGTCTCCAATCTTCTATCAGTTCTCCATTCATAGGACGATTTTAAAGCTGTGCTGAGCTGTACTGATTAGAAGAAAGCCAAAACGAGAATTTGAGAATCACAGTAATAGATGAACGACTTGAACGAAGGGGAAAGGATGGCTAGGACAATCCGAGACCTAAGCGAGCGAGAGGTTCACAATTTTCAAATCCTTGTTTTGACTTCCCACTAACTCTGTGTGGCTCAGTGTAGCTATAAATACTCGTAGGACGGAGCAGTGATTTAGGGAGGGAGTAGACCGCCCACCGCCCGTCACTGTCTGTCAAGGGTATGGCCGTCAAAACACTCCTTCGTTTTAGCACGTTTTTATGACGAACCACCTTCGTTTCTTATGACTAAACCCCTTTATTACTTAAAATTATTCAAAAAAAAAAAAAAAAAAAAAAAAAACACACACAAAAACCTCGAATGGTTTTTGAAGTGTTCATGGTAATTGTTAAAAAAATATTTGACCGCGTAAACTAAAACACACTCGGTTCTCAGCTTCGTATATCCATGTGTTAACAAAGCTTTAGAAAATTAAACATAAACAAACAAGCAGAACGACGCACACAAAAAAGATGGATAAATTTTGACCAAAACAACGGCAAAGCTGATTCAATTAAATAGTATGAATGGAAGTTGACGACGGTCCACAGCAAACAATCTCCACCTTGCTATCGAACAGCGAATCAGGGCTGAGAATGTCGAGGTAGCTCATGGTGCCCAATTGTCTAGTGTCGGTTTGAACTAATGGCGGTATAAACGCCCAAATGCATAATGATATGATGATTTCTATTTTGATAGCAAATGAGAAAAAGCTTAATTGTTTTCTGTTGTTTAGTGGTTGGGTAATTAAGCGATATTGGTGTTAGCAGGAGGGCATTTTATACTTACACCAAATGTACAATTAAAACACACAGTCTTTATATCGATGTTAATATTCAGTCACGCAATGATAAAAGTGTCCAAAAACCTCTTAATTTCAGGAGATTTTCGATGAAAATCTTCCGTACTGATTCTATTTGTAAATAGTTTCTTTGTCATGTGACATACAATTAAATCAGCTATGGGAAAGATAAAATCTCTCATTTTTTTCTCGGCATGTTTAATATTTTTATTGAAGGCATCATGTGCTGACGAATTGAAACCAACAAACTTGTTTGCCCCTCAAGAATCTCATTATGAATAATAAAAGATCTCAAATAAATTAAATTCGTATTATGAAGTAATTAACAACCTTTTACGGAAAAAAGGGCTACTATTCGTGACAACATTATCCCTGACTTTATTTGATTTCACCACCAACCCTATCTAAAATCTGTTCTCATTTCCTCGCGTTTTTGTTATCACAAAGATTTAGCTCTTTGTTAATTTGCTCGCTTCTTAACAAAGCTATCAAGCATTAGGTCTTGATTTTGAGGAATGCAGACGACTGAAGAATGACGTCGATCCTGAAGTGAGGGGGTACGTATATGAGAACAACATGTCTTTATCATGCAACAATTCGTTAATTCTTAGCCTAGCTATCTCACAAATGGGTGAAGATGGATAAACAAAATCTTAACACATTTAATATTGATTATATGAACATAGTTTCGGTTTTGTTTTACGCAGTGTTTGTTAAGCATGTGATCATCACCAGTGGCTAGTTCGTTCCACCACATCTATATTCCCTACGGCGCATTGAGTCCTTCTTAAATGTTTCTCTTAAAACTGCTGCGAATGTTTGAAGATATCCTTTCAAAACACTGTAAATTTTGTAACAGATTTCAAACATTTGACAGTCTGAATAAAATCCCTTTTTTGTGTTGGTAGATAATTGTCCACCCCCGCTCCAGTGTACCCCGTCGTACAAGTATATAACAGCAGGCAATTATTGAAGCTTCTAGAAGACACCATCGCATTGTACTGCGATAACGTGTTCAACGATCGTTCAACGTAGAATTCTTCATCGTAAACTCTTGTATGGTGAATATAATCGGTGAATTAAAAAAAGAAAATTTGGAATGGTTTTATAGAATCTCTTGAGGACGACGATTCAAGGAATTTGGAAGCGAAAAAGAAACGGGTGCGAAAGAAGAAACATCACTAGTTGCTGTTGTAAAAAACAGACCGTGGGTAAGTACGGAAGAACAAAATATTTTTAGCTGTCAATTTCAGGGAACATAGGAAGCCAAGCATCCGACTTTAGTTTTGAATTGAAATTAAACATATTCTAATGGATTACTTGATGTTGAAAATGTATATAGATATGAAAATTATGCGAGATTTGTTTTAGTGAGAAATGCTTTTCTAATTGACTAGAATTTCCGTGTGTCAAACCAGTTTTGACGCTCAAGACGGTTAGAAACTCACACATCGTTCGCGGTAGACCCACACTAAAAGATGTCGAGCGTCATTTTTTCTTTTCGGTAAAGTTTTTCCCCTAAGGGAATTAATTCTAACAGATTTAGATTTAGTAGTTTCAGACTGTCTGGATCATCGATCTTTTTGCATTCCGCCAATCTGTTTTTCCGATTAAAAAGGAAATCATCGCAATTGAACTAATATAGTCCAGTAAACGCACATTGCTTTGACACAAAATTTATCTTTGTATTTTTTAACTCTCTTAATATATCTTAAGAGTTGTAAAATTCATTAGCAAAAGTAATCCATCATCAGATGCTAGTCACATTGATATTGTCTGAAAACAGATTTTTATAAACATTATTGAAATAGATTCTTTATTGCTCATTGCTTTTTGTTTCCCGCGCCGCAGGGCGTTTTTAAATCATCTTTTAAAAAACAACATTCTCTAGATAGCCAAAGTAACCTTTGCATTTAAAATGTAATTTCACTCTGTTTTACTAAGATTATGATTTGATCGAAGAAAATATTGATGAAGTTTTAACTTTAATCTGGTTTTAATCAATCTAAAATCTTTTTAATTTCCTGGTGAAATTAACCAATTCAGAACATTTACTGAATTTTGATATTCAATTTAACGAAATGTTGCAGTTGAAAATGTGGTGCAACTAAACGCCTCATTATATCACTCGGATTTTTTTTTTCATTCACTTTTTTCGCATTTTTTCGCATTTTGACGAATAAATCGAAAAATAGGTGTTCCTAGGAGCTTTGGCGAAACGAAAAAAGAACAATGAAGCTTTACCTAAATATGAAATTCAAACCGGCTTACGATTAGTGAATAGCTAAGATAATAGAACTGTACATGTGACAGCAAACGAAATCGTTACTCGAAAAGAACTAAAAATAAAATAAAATCTTTTTGTTTATCCTCGGATATTAGATTGCTCTAAAATCAAACTAGTTGGAATATACAAGAGTGTGAAAACCTTAACAAAATAATCAATCATTTTCCAGTGTCTACATGTTATGAGAACCACGATATGATCGAAGGCGCTTTTATTCACAACACACCAGGTGGTCATCGAAAAACTAAACACAATTCCAACGCCATAGTCAAGGGCGCTCCAACCGTGATCCAAATTACGTTACTGTTGATAAACAAAGATTAAAAATAGCAATGTCAAAAAGTTATAACCCACAAATGCAAAAGACTAGTCAATATAGATAAGTAGCTGTTTGAAAACCAAGATTTCTCAATGTGATAAAGTTACATAACAATACTCGGTGTTGCATTGTATAATTCCCTAATTCTGATTGGTGCACATGATTTTTGTAAATTCATTTGGTTTTGATTGGAGGAGGACGACAGCTGCTAGCTAGCTACAATTGATCACGTGATTTAGCCCGTAACCATAGCAACCGTTGTATGTTAAAGTTTTAAACAAAATTATAGCCTCAGCTTTTTTTCCATGTTTATGGTTCGGATTTGGGGAAAACAAACGAACAGAATAAATGATAAGCACTAATAACGACAATCTAAATATGGTATCTTATGAAAAGCGCCGTTTAATGGCAAACTTCATCTTTTTTTCTTCCAAAAATGACAAACTTGATTCCGGAGTTAGACAACACTTGATATCAGTTGCGCATGCGCAAATAGCATCGATCATTAAAATGAGATAAGTGTCAATGTATGTATTGCTTTTAAATTCTTTTTAATTATCATATCAAGACTACTGTTCGCTGAACGATCGTCAGCCTGGAAGTCATCTTATAAAGGTAGAACGCCACTGTTTTAGGTATTTTTTTAGTTCGTTAGCTATTTTGATTTCTACTTATGTTGGTGTGTGGATTTTGTCACGAAAAAAAGGACAAAATCAAAACATACATTCAACATGATCCATCATGTTGAATGTATGTTTTGATTTTGTAATTTTGCAATGCAAAGTATATTAACAAACGATGTGACAAAGCAATTCTCTCGATTGACATATCCCTGAATGAGATGAGTTCTCAAAAGCTTTTAAGATTCAAGATTCTTTATTCGTACTTATTTACAGACTAGTAGATAATGATTTAGATTTACAATTTAATTGAACAGATCTAGATAACAGAAAAAAAGGAATTAATAAGCTTTCGGGTTGGCTGCTACATTGAAATAAATGATGGAGGAAAAGGAAAATCTAAGGTAACCTATGAAAACAGTAAAGAATATAGTGAAGAATATAAAAACAATGGATAAAATAGTGAATAATATATACGAATTATCATATAGATATACCTATATGATATATTAAATTATAGTGATATTAATGTAAATAACATATCTAATGGTTTTACATTATTTCAATCGTTGGATAAATATATAGTCTATATATCGGAATAGCACGCAGTGTGAGTGGTGTTAGCATAACTACGACGGCTACCTCTGATATGTGGTATACGTCATTAAAATCATTGACATCATTTTTTTCTGGGTCGTATTACTGATTAAAACCACGAGAAAAAATGTTTAGGTTATTTTACAAGGACGAAAGTAACCTCTCAAACGTGCGTCCTGTCATGAAACATAATTAAAATGCTTTTGTAACACTAGTAAGAAAAAGGTTTCTTTTCATCGTCTCGATTTCCTAAGTATTCCGTCTCTCAACTTGTAATTTCAGCTGCATGTAACTATGTTTTTGTTGCAAAACACGCACACGAAAAGAATGAAAATGTTGTTTAAAATGGTCGTTGAATGAGGAGAAACACCTTAATTTTCATAAAGATTTGATTGTTTCTTAACGCATCGTACAACTTGTTATTATGACTTTGTTGTAATCACTATGAGAAAGTTCGCGTCCCTCTGGTGTACTTTATCCAGCGTAATAATCACCTGCTTTGAAATTAAAATCGCACCGCATCATAGGATCAAGGATTTCGGGATCAGATCAGGTCAGGATCGGAGATCAACTAACTTCATGAGATCAGTAATTAAAAAAATTGCAATCAACTAATTTTCAATTTGTGATTAAAAGTATTCAACGTTAAATTGAAGTGCTATAAAGATTGGAGAAGATAAGGAGTGATAAAATTTCATATTTACGTTTCGGGGCAAGGGATGGACCTAAGTAGATTTAATAACTTGTTTTGTTTTCTTGTTTTTGTTCTTCATCATCATCATCATAATGTCATCCGGATCATCATCATTATCGTCATCGTCACTGATCTTCCTCTTTTCTTCTTCCTCTTCTTTTCTTCTTCTTCTTCTTCATTATCTTTGTCAGTGATCCTTTCTTCTAGTCTTCTTCTTCTTCTTCTTCTTCTTCTTCTTCTTCTTCTTCTTCTTCTTCTTCTTCTTCTTGCTCTTCTTTAGCCTCAAACATATTGCCAATATTACTTTCCATTTTTAGCTCGACCAACTCAAGCATGACTAGCGACAAGCTATTATGATATGCTTGATGCTGATTGGTTGATGCCCTTGTAATTAGAAACTAATTGTGCACACATTCATTCATACCAAATTAACTTCACTATATGTGTCGCGGCGTTTTGGCTCCAAGTTGTTAAAAAGCTAACGTGGCTTTTATGTTCGTCCACTGATTATTGATGTCCAGCACGTCTTCGTTAATTACCAAAATTTTCTTCTCGTCTTTCGAGTCAAATTAGCTTGCGTCTAGCATGAGTAGTGCATCTTTTATTCGGTGTTAGGTTCACCTTGGCCCTTCTAACGCCTCTCATCTGAATATTCTATACGTTCTGGACACTAAAGAACAAACAGAATTTAAGGTAAATTTTGGTATTGCATGAGTTAACGTCACTGTTTCTATGGGGGAGGGGGGGGGGGTTCATTGATTGTTGAGGGATGTGCCTGCCGTTTATTATTGTATATTGAAAGCTACACCGAGCCACAGGAATAGAGAGCATGGAAAGATAACTGATCAAAATTTTATTCCTACGGTACTGAATAGTATACAGTTCCAAATACTTTTGGATAATCGTCTCTCTTGCCTTGTTTAAACATTCAAAATACTATAAAATAGCATTGACAACTTCAAACTGAATGGAGCGTTTTTGATTTATCATGTATCTAGTCAGCAAATTGTAGCTTTATATAGCAATATTCCCTTTTGATAAAAACAATCGATTGTTTTAGCGTTAACGTAACTTTAAAACACATCGAAAAGCTAAAAAGCACGCAAAGGAAAACACATGGTGGATGTACGCAGCTTTTAACAACCAAAAGGAATTAAACATCTAAGCTTTCAATCAGACATCACAGAATGACCGTACATAAAGTAGTAATGCTTATGAAACATAGCTCGTGCGGCACTAGAGAGTCAAGGTTTAAAAGTAAGGGACTTAGATATAAAGATTTTAAAGGCACGGCCAATGCCCATGATATGAACGGTTAAATTATTCATATTCCGTGCATTTTTTTAAGAGAAACTCCGAAACAAAATTCTGTATATATTTAGTTGGTAAATAAACTGCTTATTATTGAAAGATTCTGCAAACTAATATGGTACCCGCATGGGAGAAATGTCTACGATTTACGCTCCAGGGTTTAAAATAACAATGTGCAATTTATGAATCCATTTTACTAAAACTGGGCGAAAAGAAGTTTCAGCGATTAAATGGCTCCTAAATTGCTTCTCTTTTATGGCTACAAGATATAATAACCTCAATGTTGGAGGACAAATGTCTGTAGCTGTAACGCCCTAGAGATTTTAATAGCACGAGTAAAGATATCGCGCGGTTAATTTAGAGCAATTCAGTTTCGTATGACTATGGGAATAGCACGGTTACGGTTAGAATTTCCAATGTTTTTAGATAACATCGACGGCACTGAAACGGTCAGGATACGGCGTGATCCGTTTCACACGTATATGAAATCTGCTATATCCATGTCTCAACCGAGGAAAAAGAGACAAAAGTTTCAATCATGTATTTTTGGTGAATTGCATGGTGTTGTGTGAGTTTTCTAACAGCTAAGTGATTATGGTGAAAGCCCCAGCAAGCAGCGAGAACAAAATTAAACAACACTAAGTTTTAATGAAGATTTGTTCGAGAAATTGCTTTTATTTATGACTGCAAACATCCGTTTATAGGCGGGGTAATTGTATAATAAAAAACTGACGACGCTAACTAAGGAAATATTCACTTATTTTTCCGGTCGTAATCTGTTTTCAGCGACTGAAAGGCTATTATTATAATGCAAGTTTGTGGCATAAACAAAATTTTCTAGAGTTGCATGTGGCCATGGAGGGACAAACCGCTATGTTTTTAATTAATATTTGTAAATCTACAAATGTTTTTGATGAACTGCACAGTTGTGCATTTCGCTATTATTTTGTTAATAAAAGGAGACTTAAATCAGGTTGTTAAGCGTTGAATTCGACTCATCGAATCACAGTGGCAGTCAAGGATCTGACAGGGTTTCGGATTTGTTCCAGAACTAGTTAGAGATGCTAGCTTTACTTGTCGACCGTTTATTTTGTTTCCTACTTCTTTTCTTAATTTTTAAAACATGGTGTTGTACTCCAGTTTGTTATTTAAAAAGAAAAAAGTGTAAATCTTACTCAATGTATCTTTTTATTTTCCAGTTTTTTCAGACATCATTTCTTCGGTCTTCGACAACACAATTTTAATTCCAGTTGCTAAACCGGAGTTTGGCACATCTTCATATCCAGCGCATGCGTGAGTAGGTAGCCACACAGCACGATGCAGAACAAATTAAATCTAGCTGATCTAATACTATAATTAATTAAGATTTAGATAAAGTCTTCCTAATAAACATGCGGTTTCATCTTCTAGTCCAAAGGCTCACATTTTCTTTCCAAATACATTCAGTTCCAGCCTTTGGATCAGATTGTCTTCTTTCCTTGGTACAACGTACTATGTCTTGTAAGGGTTTGCAGCATTTTACGGCCAGTTAAAATACTTATATTAAAATGACCCGAAAAGGACCTTAACAGTGCAGGAGATGGATAACTAGTAGTCAAACTAAAAAATATATAAGTACCTTGAGCCAGGGAAAAAAATTGAAAATCAGCAAAGAATTATTGTAGTAAGATAATTTTCCGCAAACATATTTCATGCTTAATCCTTTCACTTTCCTCTTTGTATTTTTGTTCTCAGTTTATGGAACTGCTTAGTGTTGTCTAAATTCCATGTAATCACAATCAACTAAATTATGGATAACGAAAAACATTAATATTGTATGGCAGGCACGCAACTCTATTGATGACGTCATAATAGCTGCCATGTTGGTTAGGACACCTCTCCAATTGGGCCTAATTAGGCCCGGTTATTTTTTGTTGTTGTTTCTTCTTCTTGTCTCTTTCTTTCTTTCTTTCTTTCTTTCAGTTTCTTTTTTTTTCCTCACAGCTAGCCCTCTTGCCCTTTTTTTCCTTAACTTCTGTTCCTTTAATTTTCTTAGTCTCCTTCCTTTTTGTTGGTGTATTTCTTCCTTCCTTCCTTCCTTCCTTCCTTCCTTCCTTCCTTCCTTCCTTCCTTCCTTCCTTCCTTCCTTCCTTCCTTCCTTCCTTCCTTCCTTCCTTCCTTCCTTCCTTCCTTCCTTCCTTTCTCTCTCTCTCTCTCTCTCTCTCTCTCTCTCTCTCTCTCTATTTCTTTCTTTCTTTCTTTCTTTCTTTCTTTCTTTCTTTCTTTTCAAGTTATTTACTTAACTTTTTTTTTCTTTTTGACAAAAGACGACGACGTATGTAGAGTTTTAACTCTACATAACAAAAACTTCAGGGCTCCTATTGATAGCAGTTGCTGTTTAGTGATTGATTTGATTACCCTGGTTAAATAAAGGCTTCATTATATTCATTCATTCGAAAAGAGAACATGACTTTGTCGGTGGCGGTAGGCTCCTTCGATACTCTCTTTCAGCGGTTAACTCAATTTAGTGAGACTATAACAACCCTCACTAATTGATGTAACCACGCCGAATTGTGCATCTTCATGTAGGCCATGTTACAGATAAAGCGATTGATAAAGTATTAAATCAACCCCTGCCATCTTTAGCTAAATACAAGATACCATAGTAACAATAGCGCCTTGTAGTTTAGTCTACCAGGCGCCATTTGGAAATCTAAGAGAACATCAATTAGATATCGACTGATAGCAAAACAGTTTTCAATGCATGGAGCATATAGGTTTTCATAGACATTACAGCAATATTGGTAGTTATTTTGTTTGACACTTTTATCTTGTGGATAGACTGAATTCACCATTTTCTTGCTGACATTGTCAAATAATGATTTCATTGGAATTCACCATCAAATTTGTCACATCGATAATATAAAACTGCATGCAAAGTTTCGTCTTTCGTCACTGCCTGTAAACTAATGGAAAAGTTAGTGCATATTTGAAAATTGGAAATTTTAGTATGCCCACTCATTATGTATTTCTTACTAGTAAAACCCTTAAATTCAAAACCTCATTACTTTTCATGATAAATAATCGTAACAAAACTTTGCAGTTTTATGTTTATTGATATGACAAATTTCAAGGTGTTTTGCCAATAAATTTTATTTCATACCACCCAGCATGATTAATAGCGAGTCTTTGGCTCATTTAAGAATTAATCTTTTGTTATAACACTTTTAATCTATTTTATCACTTTTCATATTTGTGTTTTCTTCTTAGTTTTCTTTTAGTTCAGCCCGCTATCTCGAGCTCCCATGGGAAACCATACCATGTTCAAGATAGCGAGGGCTACATTATTACCCATATAATAAACAGTCAAAAAATGATCCAAGGATTTGTGTCGGAGGTAATGTTAACTAAAAATAAATGGGAGAATCGCTTTGAGTTCAAAATATCGTTGAATTGATGGCAGACTCAGTGAGTTGCTTTGAGTTCCAAATACCGGCCGTGAATTGATGTCCGGTCTTAATTTTGTTAAATCCGGGACACTGTATTCTCTCTCTCCCCAGTCTTTTCCAAAGATGATATAATTAAAGGTTGCTATGATGTAATCATTAACCTACAGACGAAGCACTTGAGGGCACTTAATTGAGCCAGTTCTGGTGAGTACGTTTTTTTCTCTTTCTCGTTTTCTAAGAAAATATTTTTAGCATTTTGTATTAATGAATATTTCAGCAGTAAGCTGTGCCGCGAGTCACTCGATTAGACTCGAAGCAAATTGTTTTAATAATGCTTAACTGTAAAACCCTTTGATGTCCTGATGAACTGCCAAATATTCCCTGACAACAATGGACCCACAATGTGAATGTAGACTTTAAACAGCTTCAGCGTGAGACAGTTTACAGTTCATCCTGATTAGGTTTCCATCTTCTAATTTTTTATGTACTTCTTTGTTTCCTCACTTCATTCTCAACAATAGAGTTTGTGCAAAAATGAAACAGTTCAGTCGACAGCAGAAATCAGTCTGGCTCGATCTACAGTATTCGTGGTGATTTAAAAATAATGAGAAACACAAGTATGCAGCAAGTATAGTTTATTGTGAAACGCTTTGGGTTCCAGTCTGAGTATAGATTGCATTGACGGTGACAAGCGAGTCGATGATGAGACAGAAATTTTGGACTTTGATCAAGACTGTTGTGAAATTTGTTTTCAGTTTACATTGTGATAAAAAGTAATATACTATCGACATCACAATGTTTCGTTCTACCCCAGCACTTTGAAACCAACGTGAAAACCACACAAGGAAAAAAAAATTAGAAAAGAATAAAAAAAGAAAACGGAAAGTGATAACTTTCTTTAGTGCAATTTTTTTAAACTGACGTACAAAAAGAAAGAAAGAAAACCACTGATGCCTTTGTTATATATACTGATATATATATCCAGTCAGCCGGCTGTATTTACTGATAATAGAAATTGTCAGTTACTTTATATATTTATTTGCTTTTCTGGTTCATTCTGTGAGCATACATCAAGCCTCATTATCTGTTTTTCAGTCAATATGCTTAGAGCGTCGTCATAGGCGCTATCTTTGTTTGAGGCATGCAGCAAATATCTCCTAGCAGTTTTGATCAGTAAATTTTAAAGTTTAACGCTGCGACATCGCCAACTAAGGCCATCTAAACAAATTTTCATTCAAATTATTCAAATACTATCGAGTATATTTAATTGAATTTCTACACATTTTTTAACATTTCGCTTAAAGTGCATATAGTTTGCTTCCTATGTGTGCTCGTCACCATGTTCAACGTCAGAAATATGCACTGAAAAATTGATTGAAAATTTGTTTGTGTCCTTGGTTGCCTTCAAAGGAAAAGCGTGTAGGTCTTACTTCCTCTGTCTTAAGCATTAGAACAAATTTTATATGACTATGAAACGGGCCGCGCCGTGCCGTGGTCATGGCAGTGCCATGTTGTCGATAAAAACATTCGAAGTTCCTGCCGTAACCGTGGCATACCGCCACTGTGCCGTTTTCCTAGTCAAACGAAATCTACTCTATTGCACCACTGCATTGATTCGGTTCTCCATGTATGATTGGTTAGTTGCTAGATGACGTCAGAATTGAATTGACGGCCATATTGAATTCAGTTGAGTATAATTTCGGTAATTTTCATGAGTTAATCTCAGCTTTCATTACTGCAAATCGATTGATTTATATTAAATTTAATCCAGCGTGCAGCAAAATTTAATAGTTCATAATCTAATTATAGTCAAATAGACACAAAGGATCGATGAAAAAAGCTAGGTTTTATAACTAATGTCTAATAGTCTAACACGTCCGTGTTAAGTGAGATCATTTTAACGAGAAATTAGATAGATTAAGTTTTCGTCTTTCTTTAGAAAAGTCTTTGTTTTCAGACAGATTAAGCAGTCTAGAAACACAATGCCAATGTATTGTTGAAACGTTCTCAAGTCTAAGGAACCCTGCAACGATTTGCTTTTAAACTATAAGAGCACATACAATTTTAAAGCTATATAAAGAAACAAAGCTAAATTAAGAAGCAGGAAAATTATTCACAATTTCCGTGACATACCGGTAAAGCAGAATCAGACATAAAGACAGACAAATGAACCGAGAGTCCATCAAAAACACCGTGATGTATGAGCAATCACAGAATTAACGATAAGGCTAAGCCGAAAGGAAATAGGAGTAAATGTGTAGTTACAATCAATTAGGTTTTTAACCATGAATTAATCTCAATTCACTATTTTTTACGTCGTTTATTCTTTCTTTGTTTCATCATTCATTCATTCATTCATTCATTCATTCATTCATTCTTTCTTTCCTTTCTTCTGTTTTGTTTTGTTTTGCTTCTTTTGTTTTCTGTTGTTTTCTTTTCTTTTTTCTTTTCTTCGGGGACTTTCATAAAATGATTAATATTTCCCTAGGGATGCATGTATTATGAAAGCTTCCCCTTATTATTTAATTAGATCGTGTGAAATCAGATTGAATGTGACATCTTTAGCCCATTAACTATATCTAGGCTCAATATTTTGGCTAAAATGTGACATATAAAGCCATTTTTCGAAATAAGCTGAATTACTGTGATTGTTTCTGACTGAAACTTTAGCAATTTCGCATCAGCTCAAAGAACTAACGTCAGTAAAGCAGAACCTTGAGGAATGGTTTTACTCAAAATGATCTCAGTGATTGGCGTGCTGACCCCGGCACACTGTAAAACAAAATGGATGATAAAACCGAAATTGAAATATTAAAAAACAAAAACATCCGACGCCATTTTAATGGAAAGATTTATTGATCAATCTTTGTAGAGATTACTTGTAGGCTTGAACGATCTCTATCCATCTCAACCACGGAAAACGGCGTCTTTGCCGACAAAATAGAACCATACAGAGTGAAGAAATACTGGTCTATTTTGTATGATTTTCATCTTTTTTCCAGACTTAACAGAGAAAATCTAATCGAATGTGCTTTTGTAGCTCGCTGTCATTAGAGACGTTTCTCACAACCTTAGGTTGTAGACCTCTAGATAAAAGGAGAAAATCTGTCTTGTTTAATGTAGAAATCGCAAAAACAAAATCCTATATGTAAAAATATCCTTAGGTGAATTTGATGCTTTGGTCTCTTTGTGATGACGAGTTGTATTATTTTATTAAACTCGGTGAAAATGTATGAACATAGAAAATATTGCAAGCTGAGATGGTATTTAGTTTGATACACAAGTGCATTATTCACCAACAGTGCATACACTATAAACAAACTTTATTTACTGCACTGTACTCTATTTTTAAAACTTTTACTCGACCTCGACTCAAGTTTAAAGTGGATAGTGGATAAGAGCCGATCCAAGCCTACTTATAGAAGATTATAGCTTTTAGTAGTACAAGTTGCCGCAGTTGGAGATAGACTTTTGTTTTATTCAAGAAAGCTTCGGGCAACTCTCAGAAAGACTAGAGACAAAATAGAAAGACTGCAGAGTAAATTAAACCTTACGTTGAACACGCGATAACAAGTTAAGTAACTCTTATCTTTGGCATTGAAGCGCACAGTGGACGACAAACCATCTGTTTAGCAGCTGAAGATAAAATAGTTTTTCGTTAAAAGCTTTGGATTTGAAGTATCAGAACTTTAACACCCTTGGGGCGTGGCATCTTGTATTGTCATCCAATTAAGGAGAATAAAAACTGTCATTACTAGAAGAAGAGTATGCGAAGGGAACAATTTCCAATTCCATGTTATTTTAGGGAGTATCTATTTCTCAGCCGGACAGGGGAAGGGAGGGGAGAAGAGGAGAGGGAAAGAAAGAGGAGAGGAAGGGAGGGGAGGAGGAGAGGGGAGGTGAAATTCCTCAGAGTATAAAATAAAGTCTCATTGCCCTCAAATAATAATAGAATAAATTTAACAAATTTACACATGGTCAAAATAAGTTGACAAACTTACACATGATCAAAATCATAAGTCATGGACCTAATCGACTACGCCTTGTGAGTCCATAACTAATTTTGACCATGTGTTGGCGTAAAATGTTGGTAAATAAGAGTTCATACCACGGAAAGTCATTGTAAATTATTTTTTTACCACAAATTGGAGAAGTAATTTCTTGTCAAACTAGCTTCGAGCGTGAGCGCGCGTGGAAAATCAAAACAATGACGCAAATCGTTGGTATGGTCTCTTATTTACCACAGCTCTCGACCAATCAGAGAGCGCATTTTGAAACTTAGTTTCTAAAAAAGAACCAAAGGAGATATATCTAGTTTTCTAAAGGCCTGGAAACACGATACAACTATTTCGCAACAGAAGCTGCACCGTCAACATCGATTCTCTATCTATACAAGGTGCATTTCTGTGTTACGTTGCAAAAAAACGTGTTGCAGAAAAACTTGCGTCTTGTACCCGAGCTTTAGCATGTCATAGTTTGCATTATAGATGCCAACAAATCGGTCATCGAAGTAAAACAATGCATATCAGTTGTCCTCCTATAAAATATTAAACT
Source organism: Telmatactis stephensoni (assembly GCA_029948255.1). Taxonomy (NCBI): domain Eukaryota; kingdom Metazoa; phylum Cnidaria; class Anthozoa; order Actiniaria; family Isophelliidae; genus Telmatactis; species Telmatactis stephensoni. Next base: position 93,392 of record JALIZF010000923.1, read on the forward strand.
TTGAATTCTATATATATTCTATTGAATTATAAATTAACCATCATATAACGCGCGTGCACTTTCTGAATTTTAAGTCAGTGTAAATGAGTACTGAATGTCCTCGAAAACATGTATTTTATAAAAGAAATAGAAAACTTTCCAGCTTTGCTGTGTGCAAATTTAGAGCACTTGGCGATTTGTTAGAACATTTACTTCTCATAGTTCTTCTCTCGTGTTCTAATCAACTCGTGTGCTCTATATTTGCACACAGCACGCGTGCAAAATATGTTTTATAAAAGAAATTATAGAAAACTTGCCAGCTGTGTTGTGTGCAGATTTAGAGCACTTGCCGATTCTATTTATTAGAACATTCACTTCTCTTAACACTTCTCTCGTGTTTTGATCAATCCCCGCGTGCTCTAAATTTACATACAGCACACGCGCGCGTTTTCTATTTCTCAATTAAACACAGTAGACCCTTCAAGTTATAGGCCCAGACTACATGACTGTATTCAATAATCAAGACTTCAGGGCCAGAGTTCAATTGGTGTGAATCCAGGATCACATTGTAGATTCTAAGCCCTATTAAAATGTATGCAACGATGTTTAACCAGTCCATAATCAATCTATAATCGAATGGTATAGTTTAGTTCTGTGTGAGCACTAATTCGACATAATACATGAAATAGATATTTAAACATTTGAATGTGTATTTTATGATTTGTATTACGTCTTGTTTCTGAGAATGAATTTTAGCATCTCACTGCGCACAAATGTTTTTAAAAATTTGCATTTTCAGAAGTCCATCTCCCCTAGCTTCACAGGGAAGAGAAGCAGTTTTCACCTGTTGACCACAATTACAAGTCGTATGGTCAAACAATCTACCAAGTGGTTAAAGTCTTCCGACAAGAAATCATTATTAATGTGCATCGTGCTCCCGCGTAGATGACTGCCTTTCGGAAATTATAAAGGAGGTTTATAATTGAAGTGAAGTTGCTTATGATAATTTCTCAACGCAGGATTTGAGTCTTAGAGAGCTCAAAAGTGGTGAGGTTTGTTGTACGTTGCAAAAGTCTGCGTGGAGCTTTCGGAAATGGGCGAGAGAATATTACTTGAAATTAAATAAAGCTACGATTTTTCGTAATTCTGTAGTAATAGTAAGAAACCGCCAAATGTCAGATGCAATCATATGATAGCCCCAGCAACGAAAACCATCACAAGCAATATCTTTGCGTCAGCTTCTGTCATATTTAGATCACGTTTATGTATATGAAGTTCGTCATTTTAAATTCTCTGCCATCTTTATATCATCTATCTGTCAAGAGCTTTATTAGCGCATATCACTTATGTCATATTAATTACTATATGAAGACTGTTTCTTCGCTTAGAGGGTCCTAAATTATGGTCAAATCATATCCAATTAGCATTGTCCTTTAAATAATTCTTATCGGGTACATTTGATCAGTTGTGAAAGTGAGCGCTCACATCGTTCAGAGATCTTATTCTTGGGTAAGTCACATCATAGTCATGTTTCTTATCTACTTTAAGACTACTTTTAGGGTTAAGCTGAGAGATTTTGTATCTTATTAAGCGATTTTTACACCACATCATGTGTTATTTAAAAACTGATTTCTCAAGCTCTTTGTTGTTGTCTTACATTCTGTGCGTAAGTAGCGAGATGCTAATGTAAAACAAACCAAAATGTTTTTCTCTTTCTATTTCGTCAATTTGTTCTCATTTCAACAAGGTGCATTTTTTGGTTTGAATTAAGTACTTTGATTAACAACGTAGAAAGCTTCGCACACAAAGAATCCACAAGAGAATTACGTTGGAAAAACATCAGAAAAATGGAAGTCTTTGACTCGATTTCATTCGTAGAAAAAAGTGTTGACCGTAGGCCTAGTTCAATATTTGTGTCGCGTCATTTGTCAATTCACCGACTAGGCTGTTATACAGAAATGCCAGTATAGGAATTGCCAGTGACTTAATATCCCATAACCGCTAATACGTGAGAGTTCTAAAAACACGATCCTGGCTTGCCTCTTAAAAACCATCACATCTTAGCCCACAAAACACTTCAAGTCATTTCCCAAACACACGTCAAATGTATTGCTTAACGAAGAGTTATTTTGATCACACTCATTACCTTAAAAACCAGGCGGAAAGTGGTAACAAATGGCTATTCTATAAAGATAACTAGAGTTTTGAGGGAAAAATATCACTAAAATTTTATTTTATATAACAACGACATGCAGTTTTGCATGCCTTGGCAGTGTGACAGGAACTGCGCATGTGTGGTATTGTGTGCTTGTATTTGTGTTGTTACTATGACAACGACTAGTGTTATTTCTTTTAGTATCAACTTTCTAAAAACACTATCTTTAAAGCTAATTACAATAATTTGGTGTATAATTCATCTGCGCCGGTGAATAAACAAAATACTAACATTTTATAGCGATGGGGGTCGCTGTGGTAACTTGCAGTGTGTGAAAAGACAACAAATCAAAGGAAAAATCCATTTTTATGCAGTTAATAATTCCTTAATACCCTGTTTTTAGGCCAATATCAGGTCTATTTTAGCTTGGATATCATTTACTTGGTAAAAAATATATATCTCATCATCTGTTTACCTTCAAATGTCAGTCACCGACAGTCGTACCATAAGGAAGTAATCTATTGAAAAACTCTGATCGCATGAATATGAAAATTCCACTAGATATGACATCATACTACCAATCCCTTTTAAAACGTATCGATTACCTTAAGGTAATTGAAAACAAGCTTGACAAGATTTCATGTCAATGAAAAGCAGAATGGCGCCATTTTTACCGAGCTTCAACAGTACCATATACTAATACTGTAATTTAAATCTTGATGGCGTATTTTTTGTGTGCCATAACAGCATCGTATGTCGACTAGATTTCACACTTATTTAAAATCTACTTTGTATACCCCAGCTTTGTCTCTCGCCCGCGCCGTGTTGTCGACTTCATCTTGAAAAACACTTGCAAGAGTAAAGTTTGCCCAGTTTCTATTCTCTGAAAGGTTTGTGCTTACTTAGCTGAACTAAGAATAGAAATTCATGTTTATAGACGGTGCCGTATTCAAAGCACCAACGTATTTTTGTTTCTTTCATTCAATCCAGCATTTCTAGATCTTTTTTTCCCTAAAAATCTCGTTTTTGTAAAGGACTCCATAATCTTAATAGTAGTATTTTAGGTCTATTGTTAGCCCTTTTAAAGTCTCTTACACTCGTATATTTATTTAAGTTACACCTGGCATAGACGCATGCGCAGATAACTTACATCTTAGGGGACTAGCCTTAAGCGGCACTTAACTTCTCTAACCTAAAGAAATAACCTTTAAGAATCATCATTGAGGCTTTTTATTCGTGATTACTGATTATTTCACGTTTGAATGAGCGAAATACTGCTAGAAGGTCTTGTACAGTATCGTTGTGAGAGTATCATTGTGAGGGTATATGTTACTTGGAGGTAAGTTGATAACTAACCTCACAATTGAACCAACAGCCTGCTAAGAGATTTTTCAGACTGAACGACGACCAGCATTTACAAACTATTAAGATTGCCATCTTAATTTAGGCTTTTAATATTTTTGTTTTCTTTAAGTTTTCAGAGGTGTTTAATTTTACGAAGAATAGTTTCAACATGAATGAAATCGAAACAAAACCAAATGGCGAGAGCGACAGTATCATCAAGAGTAGCACAACTTCGACGAAAAAAATTACCTCTTCGAAAACAGTCACAAGGACAGTAGTTTCAAACACATCCAAGGGGGCAACTCGGAACGTCCAACAATTCAAGACATCAGAAACATCGAATATATTTTCTGAAAAATCCTGGGCTTCGTCGCTAAATGATGGCAAGTTTGGCTCCTCTTTACAACAAGAAAAAACAGTCAAATTCGAAACAAGTTCATCTGAAACAACCCAAAGCAACACAAAACAACACAAAGATTTTACAAAGGGAGCGTTAAATTTTGACGAACAGCGTGCATTACATTTAAAACAAGGAGCAAGACCTAAAACAACAGCGGCAAGCTTAATTCGCTCATCGGGGATGAACACAAGACTTGAAGCAGGTTTTGAACTTCATCCTGATCTTCATATCCCTTCGTCTCTTCATCATTCTTCTCCTGCTTCAATCAGAATGAAAGAAATGTGGGAAGAGGGATTTACCTTATTTCCGGAATACTTCCCAGATGTCTTCTCTGGTCAAAGCCTCAGAGAAAAATTTCAGCATTCTGTAAATACAACTGAAATCCCAGTCAAGGAAAACAAACTTTTATCTTCAACAACAAAACAATATTCATGGGAAAAACTCGATGGAGATGAGGAATCCGAAGCACAAAAAATCGCTAATTCTTGGCTGCAAATATTTGGCGAAGAGCCAAAGAAAAAAAGTGACACTCAACAAAAGGCTATAAAAAATTCATGAGTCAAAAGGTACTCAGTCGATTAGTATATTTATATGATAATGGAAAAGGGATTTTTCTCGTGGATCTGAAGAGGACATGTTTTATCTCAATGTACTCTACCGAAACAGTGTCAGCGAGATAAATAAAGTTGAATGGCATATTTTTAAATGAACATCAGCCAATGTTTGGTGTTTCAGTGTGCTTTTCGATAATATTGACATAAAGTGCGCGACAAGACTTCTCTGTGTGAACTTTCTACTTGCTAATGACTTCGCTAAGAAGGATGCGATTGTCTGAGTCGACATGTTTTCCTCCAAAAACATCGTTAGGAACAGTACGCTACCTTCCTGCTCACAGAGAAGGCTCATTTATCCTAAAATTTACTGGCAATTATACTGCTATTCTTTCCCTTTTTGCAGTTAATTTATGACAATAGTTTCACCTCGATAGAGTCTAGTCACCATTAGAAAGGGTAGCAGCTGCGGTTTTGTGACAAACCCTCATCTCTACAATACAAAAACATACCGGGCAATTAACCACGAGAGTTGCGAGACTAATTTAGCTTTTTAAGGCTTTCTTTACGGGTAGGCTGATAAATTATCAATTATTTAAAGACCCTAGATTCATTAAAGATTTACAAAATCACAACGGAAAGAGAATACTCACACTTTTGAAATAAAATAGAAACAAAATAACATCATTGTTTGCTGTCATGAAGCCCTTTCAAATCCTTTACCGCAAATCGAGGTTTTTGCCGCCGTTTTAATAACACCGTAGGCATTTTATGCCAGTGGTTTTGCTTAGTTTAACCTCAGAAAAGCCAAAGGCTACCATTTTATCATTTCTTAGATCTTATAAAAGATTCTACCGACCACAGCCTGGCCATTTGCTAAAAGGGTAAGGTAGTTTTTTGAGCTGAAGTTTTATCCTGTTAATGTAATTAAGCCAAACAAAAATCCTTTCCTTAGGGCGGTTGTTGATTTGTCTTCGGCATTTCGTTTCAGTTAATTCATTTTCTCAATCAATTATTTATTTTTCCTTTTTTGTTTCCGAGACGGTAAAGTTTGTTTTACAGTAAATTTAAGCAAAATAATCCTATCGCTGATTGTTATCAGCTTCGTGATTTGAGGTTTGTTGCCAAATTCGTGGAGGTTTCCCGTCCAAAAGAAGACATATTTTTCAGTGTCTATTTTTGATCGTTTTTGATCCGATTACAACCACCTGCTAAACTCCCCCAACCAGTAAAACCGGTTTTGACAATTCTAAAGTCCATTAAGAAATCGTTATTGAGTGAAAGATATCAAACATATCGCGGCAAGAACCATAATTCTTGCTATTTTGAAGGCTTGGAAATCAGTTATCATAGTAATAAATTTCATACAGTAGGAAATGAACTATTGTACTTTAGCCTTTGTAAAGATAACTTTATTAGTGTCGCACTTATAGGATATACTGTAGACTGTCAAATATGGCTGCCTGTCATACATCTTTGACATATATTTTGTAGGTGTAAATGGCAGTAGTGAAGCGCCATTTTTCTAAAACAATCTTCAATCTAGATAAAGAACCGATAGATAACCAAAGAACTAAAGTAGCAAACGTACAATTTGACGTAAGGCTCAACGTTGTCTACTCCTTCCAATATTGCACACTCAGTTCCATTGCAAGCGGTGTTCCAAAACGACTTTAACTTTATGGCGTACACACGTCACAACTTTTTGCACGCGCGCGAGAGAACGCTGCTCACAACGGATATATTAATTCAAAAAAAAAATCTCTACTATACACGAATTGTTCTTGAATGCATACATTAAATTGTTTCGTCTAGCTATACCTTAAGCCGACGATATTCGCTGAAGTTTTTTCGCGCGCCGGCAAGCAATTTTAGTTCTAGATTTAATTTTAGTTTTGTTACGAGAACTAAACTGTCAAGTGTCTCATGTCTGGCAACAATGGCGCAATCATGTCTCGCAACAAAAACAAAATTGTTGCAGAAAGTTTATATGTTTGAACTTTTCTCTGCAACATTTTAAACACTGCATGCCTCGTGTTCAACCGTGCAGAGTGATAATAGACTCTGCAATTTTTTTGTAACAAAATCTAAAATTGCGTTGCCAGCACGAGAAACATTGCAGCTAATAGTTTTATTTGAAACTGAAGAACCGCCCGCGATCAACTACATGCGATATTTCAAGACCAATAGTGAATGACTGTTTTCACCCTAGAAGAAAGACAAATCTTCCAGTCGTCTTGGAAGATTCTTGTTCTTGTTAGGTCGTCTTAGTATATGGCCTTGAAGTTGGACCTTTAACCGCTGCCCAGTTGGCAGAGGTGGTTGGGCGCCGCTCGTCAGTGCGCGCGGGAGGCCGGGTTTCGATTCCCTGTCAGAACAACACTCAGGTTCTATAGATAATTGAGGAGAACGTGCTGCCTTTGACAAATCTTCCAGTCGTCTTGGAAGATTCTTGTTCTTGTTAGGTCGTCTTAGTATATGGCCTTGAAGTTGGACTTTTAACCGCTGCCCAGTTGGCACAGGTGGTTGGGCGCCGCTCGACAGTGTGGGAGGCCGGGTCTCGATTCCCCAGTCAGAACAACACTCAAGTTCTATAAATAATTGAGGAGAACGTGCTGCGCCTTTGTAATTGCACATCTGCAAATGGTTACATCTTCACGTCTTCTTGGATAAGGACGTTAAACCGTAGACCCTGTCTGTTTTCACTCTTACCCTGTATTATATGGTGAACGTAAAAGATCTTGCTGTACTATTCGCAAAGATTAGGGGATTGTCGCCCGGTACAACAGTCTGTCCTTACTACTAACAAACACTAACCACAATTTGATCATTTCGCCATTGAAAATGCGCTACAGACAAACAAATTTAATTGTCTCCAGACAAAAAAGCGACATTACGCCCTGATCTAGTGCCATTCTCCTGATTTTTACGACAATTTGTTCGACTAGTGTGAATTTAAGTCGTTTAATTTTGGACTATTTTTTTCGTCGAAAAAGACGACATAGAAAAATAGACGTATAAAATCAGACGACTTTTACGTTTTAATCTGACCATCAACGATCACAACGCATGCGCGCAGAGCCCACTAATGAATACATTACAGACTTTGTTACTGGCAGCGTAAGGACGGTGGCCCATATTTCCAGCGCGCATTGTGTTCTGCGCATTTGGCTCAACGAGCGCGCGCGCGACGTCACAAATTTGAATAACAAACGTTTTTACGGAGATCGTGCTCGCAGAAAAACCATCGTGAAAACACACTAGTTTTATGACTTTTGATTTTGAGAAGAAAACTACATTGTTTCTCATATTCAAAAGTTGAATTTATTCTAGATGATTTAAGGCGCATGAAATATGGCTCTTTTTACAACCGGAAATAAAAAATACCGTTTGGCCGCCATCTTGGAAATGTCCCATAATGCATTGTATTCCTTACCACTCTCTACGGAGGGGTGGGGATTTTATGATTATTTAGGCAAATTCTAATAGGATTTCGCGCGTTTCTCAGCAAATAACTTTTTAAATCGCATGGATACTAATTAAGCTATATGTATTCAAAAAATTAAACCCAAAAAAAGATTCACGATATACTGGTCTGTGGTCAAATGTTTGGGGGATTGAGAACGAGCGCTCTGATTGGTCAATTCCGGTCACTTCAGAATTGTGATGTTGTTTTGTTTTTGTTGGGAAGGGAATGAAGAAATTTGTGCAAAAAAAGACGTGTAAATTTTAAATTTGGCATTCCATTCTACAGCATTTATATTTTCCACGGTCTGGAGACTTTGCTTAAGAAGGCTGAAGCGTTTTTCTGTGATTATTGTGGATTTAGAGGATCGTGAACTTTGTAAGCCGTTGCTCGAAATGACGAAGAAACAAGATCAAAGACGACCGCCGACGATATTTTATGGCGATCCTACTCGTAAACTTTTATTCCTGAGGATATAATATATAGCCTAAGCAACACAACAATTGTTGAGCGACATACTTTACATACCCATATCGAGATTCAGGGTATATGGCCGGAGAACGGCGTTTTGAAAAACTTTGGTTGGTGAATGAAGCACGTGCAAAATCAAAACTTCAAACTTTGTTGATTCGTATTTACAGAGGAAAAAAATCGCGACGAATAATAAGAAACTTTTCACATTACTATAACAAGAATCATATGAACTTATTATTATTATTTTTCCCAAAACTGAAGTCATATCCGTGTACTGAACCAAAAATGGGACAATTTACTCACCTGTAGTTTGCCGTAAATCAAACATAAGTTTGACAAAGTTTCAAAGACAATTATCCGAAAAAGTGCAAAAATCTTGTGTGGTTTTTATGAGAACTAGAATATATCCTGCCTAAGCCACGTAGGACTGGCTGGTAGTACTTACTGGAATTGAATGGAAGAGTTCTCACATTCAGGTAAGCTGAACAATTTCGTGAAAATTTTGATAGTTGGAGTTTTTTAGTTCGTACGCGCCATGTCGCGTTAGTCGGCTTACAAAGTTCACGATCCTCTACATCCACAAAAATCACAGTAAAACACTTCAGCCTTCATAAGCAACGTCTCCAAACCATGGAAAATACACACGCTGTAGAACAGAATGCCAGATTTAAAATTTACACGTCTTTTTTTGCACAAATTGCTTCATTCCCTTCCCAACAAAAACAAAACAACAACACATTCTGAAGTGACCAATCAAAGCACTCGTTCTCAGTCCCCCAAGCATTTGCCACAGACCAGGATATATTTTTCTCAGAAATAGCATTGGACGTCAAGTTTCCTAAAAATTAAAAATAGGCCAAAAAATTGAAAAAACCGTGTACCAGTACTTTTAATAATATCGTTTTTTGCTTTTATTTTGAAGGATTCAATCTTGAGAAGCTTTTATTACTTTCGTTGTACTTCTTTATTAGTTAACATTGAAAAAAATGATATTATATCAAAAATTCGAAAAATCGCTGGTCAGCGGTTATTGGCTATGGTTATCCCCGTAAAATGCATGGATACCCCCAATTTTTTTTTCGTGAATTAAAAGACCTTTACTCATTCTACAAAGTAAATATAAAACTAGCTATTTCTAATAGAAAGTGAAGTGCTGCGAGCAGAAAACAGCTGGTGTATCCACGTTAGCAGAACTGTTCCCCTAAAACTTACGAAAGTACACCGCTTTGTCTGATATATCAAATGTTTCTTGTCTATATCCTGTGCGTTGTGTGACGAACACTGCTAGTTGACCTTCAATATTGAATTACAAAACATAATTCTTCAGGATCAGTGTCGGACACACACAGTTCAAAATATTTAGCACTTTGAGTAAAGCAATTTTTCAAACAATCACAAGCGGCTAGAGTTGGCAATGATTATAAAACTAACTGATTTTAAAACTGCTAGTTTATTTAGGAAAAGACGTGAATCGCGTGTTCGTCTAGTGACATCCTTGAATCAACTCTCGATACGGTATGAACTTGAACCGCTGATCGTATGTATCGCATGTTCGTCTAGTGACATCCACAGATTACACTGTGTTCCGAATAGGAGGCTACTCGCTTCGCTCGCAGCAATAACTGAAAAAAAAAAATGGTTCGCCATTATGGGCCACCGTCCTTAAGCCTGGTTTTCACTTCGACGGAAGCAGAAGCGGAAGCAACATACGCAGACTCAGTATCGCGTTTATCACCTAGATGTGAGAAAAGACAAGCGCTGCTAATGAGCAGTACACTACTGAGTATGCGTATGTTGCTTCCGCTTCTTCTTCGGTCGAAGTGAAAACCAGGCTTGTGCATTCTTATTACTCGTGCCCAGGCCTTTAGGCCGGGAACGAGTTATAAACTGCAAATGTTTTTTTTTCTCTGTTCGTCGCCAGAAGAGGCCTTTCTTGCGCAATCGGTCACGTGTTAAAGCTCCTGATTGGTTAAGAGCGCAAGAAACAATGCCCTTCATTCATCACCTTTGAGCGAGTGCGAACTCTTCGAATTTCTTCGAAGTGAACGCCAGTCAGGAACTTTAGGAATGCAAGATGGCGGACAGCCCAAAAAATAGCTTTCAGAGACAGGCTTTTCCAGCAGTGAGACAATAGAAAATGGAGCTTTTAACTCGAGATATACCTAGACACTTATAAGAGCTTCAGAATGGACTGTTATTTTGAGCTTGATCTCCAATACTTTGACCAAATATCGAACTCTCAATGGAGTACTTGAAAACTGAAGCTCTCGCGACTCGGAGCAATTCCTTTGAGCTGGAAATCTACGAATTTCTCACCCTACATGTTGCTAAACGAACGCATATAGAGGCAAGTCAATTATATTTTTCATTCAAGTATTCAAGAGATCTTGAGAGGTTTTTGTAATGAAGTTTAACACAATTCTGGCCAGACAATTTATTTATATATTTTCATGGAACCAAGGCTCTATTTGACCTGATGCGTTTGGTCACGTAATAGATAAAACATCTGAAACATGAACGAAAAAATACACGATTTGTTATTGTGTCAAAAACGTCGTTGTAGAAGTCTTTACAGCAAACAATTGAGATATATAGTGAAATAAAAAGTTGAATAAACTGGTATATTTTTGCATGTTGGGACAAAGGCAAACACTAAGCTGCTGACAGACAAATTGACTAATCAAATATTCTTTAAAAAGGTCAAAAAAGGTCTATATTATGTTACGGTTAAGTGAAGAATGCGTGAAACGGCTCGGGGAAGAGTACGAACGGGGCCGGTCATTGAAGCCTCTCCTAAAAGGGGCTCAAAGGGCACGAGTGAACGCACGTGTGCGTCTAGTTCAATAATAAGTCCCAAGCGTGATGACGATTTGATCCCTTCTCTATATCAGAATTTTTTCAAGAACCTTTCATGTTCAAATTTTTAATTAGTGAACAAAAGCTACTCGGATTCTGGTATAGAGAGGGGAATGGATCAAAGAAAGTCAGGAAATCTAAAATTTCCTACATCTTTCCTTAATGAAAACAAGCTCATATCTCATACGCCACGAATGTGATGATGTTTGGGACCCTTAAAATCAATTTCGATAGTCTTTTCATATTCAAATTCTAAAACCCCGTCGAAAACACGAAGACAATATTCTAGACATTCTCAATTTAGCACCAGTCAATAATTTGAGTTTGTTTCTTGAAAAGGCTTCCTGTCACTAGTCAGTCTAAAACGTCGTCGTCACTTTAAAAGGTACTAACTAAAAAACATATATAGACCTGTAGGCTTTTCGTTGGCAGCTTTTTTAATTAGGAGTTTTTTAATCAAATAACAGGATGCAAGAAAGCTTTTGTAATTTGTGATCCCAAGGCTAATTGCTTGGGTTACCTGTGGTAAAAATATGCTGACAGAAGACATAAGAGAACAGCAAAAGAACTTAATTTGTCATATAATTCCAAGCCGAAGAGGTCGCACATTAAAATTTTGAACAAAGTTCTTTTTGCCTGCGTGTCCTCTATCGAAGACGCAAAACGAAGGCGCAAAACGACTGCGCATGCGCGAACTTTTACGACCTTACACGCGTCCACGTCTTGACCACAGGCATCCCAAACATTTTTTCTTTTTATAACTAGAATTTGATATCATATATGAACTTAATTTTGAGCACGGGCGAAAACAAGAAAAGGCAGGTGGCCGAATATACAAACTCCACCTCCCGTAAGTGATCTCCTCCCGTAAGCGACCACCTCCCGTAAGCGATCACCTGCCGTAAGCGATCACCTCCCTTAAACGATCGCATCCTGTAAGCGATCACCTCCCGTAAGCGATCACCTCCCGTGAGCAATCACTTCCCAATAGCGACCATCTCCCATAAGCGACCACTTTTCTTGCATAAAGTGTGGCAGCTTACGAGAGAGTTGACTGTATATACAACACTTCTGAGTATTCGTTGGCGTTATATTTCAGTCCTGGCAATGCAAACAAGAAATGATATTCATGGCACGTGAATGGCACGCGATCTTCAAAGTGAATACCCGGCACCTAAGTGAAATCAAGAAGTCTACCGCTCTATTATCTCATGTTCACCATTACACTTCGATTTAATTGCATGTAGTTCGCCCGTGCTTTTAGTATCCCATTGACGTCTTTCATTGATGTATCCGTGTGTCAGGAAGAGCTTTTAGCAGTGAAACTCGATTTTTATAGATCGTGCAAAGTTGCATGTCATGATCACATCGATAGTGTACTTGAATATACTTAAACCTTTTGACAAGCTGATAAAAGCGCATACATTTCCATTCTTGAGGTTTAGTATGTATGTTTTAGTTAGATTTCCGTAGGCCCAAGGTTTGTGTTTGTTGTCGGTCATATCATAAACGTGCCCCGAGGTTGTCGTGTGCGCATAGGTGGAGGTGTATCATCGTGGGTCGGCAGCTGTGTATCACTGAGATGTTCCTATGATGTCCTTATTCATCCCATTATATACCTGTTTCATAAAACTTTGTCGTGTAAAAGGCCTCAAGACTACTCGACTAACCCACAAAGCAGTATTTGTAGAAATTGTTATAAAATATTTGAGATATAACGCGCGCGCTGATTGGCTGGCTACCATGTTTACATCAGAGGACAGAGACATGGCTCGCTCAAAAAACGTCGAAAATATTTTATAAAAGCAATATAAAACGATCGCTTATGTCTCTGTACTGTGATATAAACACGATGGAAGATGTAGAGCACTCGAAAAGCAAGAGAAACACTTGGCTACGCCTCGTGTTCCTAAGCTTGCTTTTCTCTTGCTCTACATCTTCCATCGTGTTTATATCACAGTACAGAGACATGCGCGCGCGTTTTATATTGCTTAAATAAAAGCTAAACGACTACAAGAATATCAACACGACTATTCTCAACTAGCTTGCCTTGAGCTTATGCACAAAAGAACTTCCTTCTTTGATGTTAAAAATCAAGAACAAACCTGAAAAGCGAGTAAACTTTAGTACCTACCCATACTTCTTTTCGGTCTAGACGCGTAGGCTTGAAACCTCTCGCCCAACAATCGTTTTTGAAATAGGTGTATAATACAAGGGAATCTCTCCGGATTATAGAGGTGTCCGTTTTAGAGGAGTTTTATTTTCATGAAATATTTGGAGATTCCAGTATAGAGACATATCGACCTGTCCGTTATAGAGATGTGTCCGTATTACGGAGTTGTCCTCAAGGAAAGATTTCACTGTATTTCTAGTTAGATACTGAGTTCGAATACTGATAACAATCATTTTTTTCATTTTTTATGTTTATCTATATTCATGAGAAATTGTATAAAGTCTTATATCTAGCGAAAGGTTGGAATTAAATTTGTGCGACAAAAGTTGCCGTGACACGTATCTTCATCGTTGGTGACAGAAGTGGGATCTTCAATTAAAATCGCCGTTGAAATATGATAACAAGTTTGCCTTTATTAAACAATATATATTGGTCCTTTACTGACCTGAATGCTTTTTTCATTTTGTAGAATACTATCTAATTGCTTCATTCGATCCCTAACTATTCCATTAAGGAAGAAAGAGAGGGGAGGAGTTAAGCGAGAAACCTTCTGCCTGAAGTTCATCCGTCGAATAACGAGTTGCGTACGTGTTAAATAAGGCACGACTTTTTTTATCTTTTTTAAAAGTTTTTTTTTTTTAACATTTGGAAACTTGCGTTGGTGAAGAGAATTTTGTTTATTATTATTATTGTTGTTGTTGTTGTTGTTGTCCACTTGTGAAACATGTACATTATTTTTAATATAACTACAGGTTTAGAATAGAATCACCAATTCGGTTCCTCAAGTTTGTTGTTGTTGTTGTGGTTGTTGTTTTCGTCGTCCATTGTAAGTCAGTTAACTAGTAAAACAAGTGTGTTATTGTCGATGTTACTAGAATCACTAATTCGCTTCCTCACGCTTGTGAACGTGCAGCGTTTTGACTAACGATTTAATTCCGATAAACGTTGCCAGAAATACTATACTCGAAGCCGCATTAATGAATTCCCACTAAAAGCGATAGCCGATAAACCGGTAGATGTAGTAATGGTGGCAGAAGTGGCACACGTCAGCGTCACCGAACTAAAATCTGATAGGACAGCGATCAATTTCATATCAAAAGAGGAAATTTTGCAGTTAATCTTTGAATCACGGAACTAGTCGGATAAGAATTAAGTGAGAGAATGAGAAAATAGTGTGCCTGGCCGTTTATCCAATTTGAATAGGACACATTAATACGTTTTAAGTGCACGCGTTGTAGCCTTTCAGTGTTTACGGCCCTTCGACATCATTTTCTCTTTTGGAATACTGTATACAAATTTATGAAACTTGAGCTTATAATCTTTAGAACGTTTAATAATCTTCAGCCCGCCCTAGTTACACTTATTCTATGACACTGATGGAGTGTGGGGTGCATTGAGATTTTCCATGAAACGTAGATTCAAAAAAGATTTAAACCAATGTTATTGAATACTGAATGTTTTATAAATGTATACTGTATATATAAGTTTGTTTCTTAAGACCAGCCAATCGGGACTGCACAAAATTTTTGGCAAAAGGACAAAATTAAGGAAGATAAAATATAAAATTAATACTTAACCAATTTGATAAAATCAAAGAAAAACAAGGTTTTGTATTTCTGTAATGTTAGTGATGATCGTGCAAACTTGCACGTCCGGCTAAAGTAAAAGATAGCCCCTGCTGCACTAATGAGCAATTTAGATTTAAAATAGCGTCCTAAGCAAGGGCTTAAATCCCGTCATCTCGTTAGCACATTTGTTTCACGGCTGGTTCATATATTAAACGCGATAACAGGAAGAAGTCATCTTTGTAGTTGAAAACATGTAGCCTCGAGGCACTGTAGTACATTACCAAAGCAAAGAATTCTATTCTTGCAAAGATTGTCCACATTTGTCTGTTTTACAAGACGATACAATCTTATAAAACTAACAAGAAGAA
>JALIZF010000928.1:0-105971 GCA_029948255.1 Telmatactis stephensoni
GCTAAAGAAATTCGAATTCTTCCAGAGCCGTGTATTACAGAGCCTCATGTAACCGTATCAGTAAGGCATCCAACTCTGGGAACACTTAGACGAAGGTTTCCACCTAAGGCTAAAATGTGTAATGTGTATGACTGGATGGGTTCTTTGCAAACTGTCCCTAAACATTTTGTGCTGGCATTTGCTTTTAACACAGCTGGTCAATATATCAAACCATCTATGGATATTTCAGTTGCTGAAAACAATACTTTACAGATGAGGAGATGTAAAGAGCCAGTGGTACTATCAGAATCAGATGCTGAGGTCTCTTTTCTTGGATATGGTCCACTGATGGAGATTTCTGTGAATGATGAACTTTGCCTGATGATCATACCCCTGAGCCAGATGGTATACTTCCATATGACAGTGAGTTGCTACAGGAGTTGTTACAAAATGAGATTGAAGGAGGTAATAATAATAATAATCACAATTTAATTATTATTATTTTTGATAATAATAATAATAATATTTATTTTCATGATTAAAAACAAATCAAGTGTTGCACAAGAAAGAAAAACTGAGTAAAAAAGTTAAAATGCTTATTCTACTAATAAAATAAAATAATAAAAATATGTTGTGAACCTAATTACCATTATTGTAATAACATTGGGTGTGGAAAACAAAATGAAACGTGAAATTGGTAAAGTTATACTGTATGCTCTTTTCAAATTACAAGACCAAATGTCATTTTTTTTTCTTACAAAACTGTGCTTAACACTGTACCATTGGTTTCTTTTCAGATACAGATAAAGATCGAAAGACTTGTCATATCAGAGATACATGGTATGAGAAGGGAGGGGGAGTTAGGGCCATAAATGAAAGGCATTCTATATATTTTATTCAGTCTGTTATTGTCTGCTGTTATTATTAAATTTATTAACCCCAGTTTAATGTAACTTCTCTTCAGCTCACAGTCATCAAGTGAAGAATCTCTTTTCCATAGCTTGTGGGAAAATTCAGGAAGGCAGTTAGATGATGAAGATTCTTTGCAGGTACAATAAGTGTATCAAACATACACGAAATCGAAATATGGTGGCAAATTTGAATAACTATTGTTCTGGCCTGACTAGCCTCTCATTCATGTGAAAACGCTTTTGTGTTTCCACTTGAACACCAGGCTAGTAAGTCAAGAACAATAGTTTTTCAAATTTTCCACCATATTTCGATTCGGTCAATGTGTGCTGCAATGATTGTTTTGGTACACATGTAACTGGTCTTATTAATATACCTTTTACATTGGGTATCGTTCCCCATTTCAATAGCTGAGAGATAAGATAATTGATAAGAGACCTTGTTGGTTAAGAAATTTATAGAACACAAAAAAATGTCAGAACCTTAAAGAAAATAGAGCTAAAATTTTCAAACTAGTTTAGAGAATGTTTATTTTGATAAACATTTTCTAAACTAGCTAGTCTTAAAATTTTAGCTTTAGATTCCACAACCTCAGGATTTAAGACAAAGCTAATTAAAATTTTCAGAGAATGTGTATTGTCATAAATTCTTTGAAATTCTGGCATTATTAATGTGCCTTGTTTTGATTTTGTTAAAGGCAAGCTAGGGTCACATGACTAAGCTGTACAAAGGGCCTATTAGTCATGTAGTCTGAAATGGGTAAATTAACATATATTGATATTGATTGACATTCTTTCTCCTACACAGCCAGGAAAACGTTTCAGGATGATGATTAATGCCTATGAAGAGGCTACAAGTAGTACAGCTACAAGTAGTACAGCTACATTAAGTCAACCAGGTATGATCAAGTCTATTTTTCATAATCAATCTGCCAATGGCTACATAACTCATGTATGTGTTGTGTAATCCTTACCCTTTAGTAGCAATTTCAAGCCAGCATAAAAACTATTCAATGAATAATACACATATGCATCAGACTCATTGTATCATGATGGCCAAATTAAAGCCTGAATTCAAAGACTCATTTGCATATTCGACCCCTCACTATAACTTGCAGATTTTCAATCCATGAGTTAAAAAGAACATGTTCTATTTATTAAATGCACTGAGATCATGTCATGTAGATAAAGATAACATGGAAGCATATAGTAATGTTCATTTCTAATTGCCCTGATATTCATAATGATGTCATGCCTTGTTTATGAGGGGGGCAGAATTTTCTAATTAAAAACAATAGAAATTTTGTTTAAAATTCTCTCTGCTAACAACCGTTTTACCTCAAATGGCCTGGTTATTACTCAAATATGAGATTTATCAATGTTAAAAAAACAAATATTTATTGCATTCAATGATTGTTTCTGCTTTTCTTTAGCATGTGTTTCTTTAGCTTAAAGAAGTCCTATTATTATTTTTGTGTCTGAATACTTTGTTGGTTTTCCTGGTGGCCTTTTGACTGATTCCCAATTAAGAATTCAGTCTGGTAGACCATGTAACAATGCAAACAGTGGTAAATGTTATCTATCATTTATTTTTATTACATTTGTTGTGAAAAGCATATTATTAAGTGAACAAATGGTTTTAATTACCGGTATTTCCCCAAAAAAATCCTAATCTTTCATAAAACTGGTCTTCTAACCATTAGAAACTGAAGAACTCCTGGACTCTGTTAAAATAATAGATATTGATAGAAAAAATGTTCTCCATGACATGCTGAAATTGTATGAACATACATGTATGATAAACTGTCAACTGAATGTGAGATTTGTTGTAGAGGGTGCACTGGATTTTGGAGGACTATCCACAGATTTATTTACATCATTCTGGGATGCAGCTTTTGAGAGTTAAAAGTTCCATTTGTTCCCCCTTATCAACAACTGGAAAACAGGCCTGTGTTTGAGAAATTAGGAAGATTGCTTACCATGGTTGGGTTCTCAGAAATCAAATTCCAGCTCGCTTTAATGAGGCATCATTTCTTAGCTTAGTTCATGGAGAAGAAGTAGTAGATGAAGCCGTGTTGGAAAGGTCCTTCCTATTGTATCTAAGCCAGTTTGAGAGAGATGTTCTACTCCAAGGGCTGTCAACAAGTAACCTTGCTTCTTTCCAAGAGGATGCAATTCATGGGATATACCAGCAATACAGTATGAATTGCCTACCAGCAACAAGTCCTGAATAGTTACGCAAACATGTGGTGATCATGGCCCGAAATCACTTTGTGTACAAACCTATGAACATACTAATGTTGATGAGAAATGGGATTGGAGAAAAAATAACCATTCTGCAGAGTCGTTTGAATAAGGAGATAAAGAAGCTATATGAGATACTGTTGCCATCTAAAGAGAAAGTCCTAGCAAAGATCACCTACTCTGAAGACCTAAAACCAGAGGAAAGTCGAGTGCTCTCGTATCTACGAAATTACATAGGAACTTTGGATGATAATCGCCTTGATAAATTTATCCGATTTGTTACTGGTTCGCCTTCTGCTCCTCAAAAGCCAATTCAGATTGCCTTTAATTCCACAGCTGGTTTACGAAGGTTTCCCTCCTCATCAACATGTTCAAGCGTTCTTCACCTGTCAACATCGTACTTGTCATTTGCAGAGTTTAAGAAAGAGTTCACCATTGTGCTGTCAGAAGACACCTCATTTGAAATGGGGGTGCTGTAAGTTAACTAAGTGTATACTATAACCTGTGGACAGTCACCGAGTTTATATCATATTTAATAATGATGTACTGCAAGATTGATTGCACTTATTAACAAGGGTAGTAATTGATGAACTAAATTACTTTCATAACCACATAAGATGTTTTCATTTTGGCATAGGTATCAAATTAAGCAACCTTATAAAAAACTGTTTTATTTGACTTGAGCCCCAAATTTTCATAGCTTTTAAGCCAGTTTTAACATAGTATTTCATTTCTGGTTTGATTGAATTGATGCATGACAAAAGTGTCCCATTAAATTGACTTAAAATTTAAATGACATGACATGCATGTTATGTTTCATTTCAATCTAAACAGCACAGATTGAATTGAAGGGCTTCAGATGAAAGGGACCTAAATGACTTTTCCTGAACAAATGAAGTTTACTCAAATGGTTCAAATTAGTATCAATAGCATTTTTAAGCAGATATCAATATCAGATGATTATTTAAAACATCACTTAGGTCATTTCTATTGGTATCCCTTCAATTAGCCAAGTGTAATTTCAGTGAAATACAGTAACTGTCTTAACAATTTTACAATGGTTGTTGTTGCTATTACTGTTGAGTTATTGTGCTGGACCAGACGTTGTGTTTCAATCTCACATTGAACAGTGTTTGAAATAATTCATTGCTGATTCATGTATTTGTTACTTATCACAAACTATTATTTTCCAAGTTAGAAATTATTAAGGTTGTTGTTTTTGAATAAAAAGAAGTATTGTTCATTATTGACAAATCATTGATGTTCTAGTCTCTAAGATACACCAGAAATCTGAGAAGGGTGGAGTAGGTAAGATGAAAGGGATGGGTGGGTGAAGCGTCTTTGTTCTTTTGAGGTAATCCTTAAAAACTTTAAGCCTGTTTTATAAATCAGGGATCTCAGCATTTCTGAAACATTAATTTCCTGACTTTTTGCTTTCTTTCTTTTTTTAAACAAGGTGTAACTGATACCTTGTAATGTAAGAGCACATGCCTGGAATATGCTAAGATTCTGTTATCTGGCTTTTGGTCTCCAATTAATAGTAATCATTATCAATCATGTTTGATGTAAACAAGTCTGTGTAGCTGATTGATGTTTTCCTTCAAAATCCAGATACTTAGATTCAAAATAAAAAGCATTATTTGTTGTTTGGGGGGGGGGGAGGGGAAGTAGTCTCAGGAGGGTGTGTGCACCCCTCCCCTAAATGTGCCCCTGAACAATTATATCTAATTGATTGTCAAATCCTTAAGAAGACCAGCAAAAAAGGGTTCCAAGTCTGAAAATCAAATGAGCTGAAATTCGAAAACTTTTTAAAGGTCTTAGTTCAAAAATTGCTACATAATTTTGTATTAAGAAAATACATAGTATTTATTTAAGTTAGGTCCACCTAAGATTAGAAGGAAAGGGCAAGCTAGCATGAAATGCAGACAAGTGTCAATTTAAACTGTTTATGATATTGGCTTAAATATGAAGAATTACATATTTCTTTATTTCCTGACTGATTTCCCTTTAGAAAGTACTCTTCTGAGTTGAAATACAACAAAAATTCTATGTGAGGAAAATGGCAAGTTTGGAGCTTTTCTTTTCTACTGTCAATGGCTCCTCTGATTGGTTGAAAAAATACTTAAACTCAAAAAGATAACATTTTTAGAAAGAGTTAAAATGTTGCTCATGCAATGGACAGAAAGCTAATTAGTTTAATTCCTTATTGGTCAGGCTTCCTGTGGAAGAGCCCAACCTTAGTTTTGTTGGGCAGTCTTATTGTTTGTCCTTCTGTCACAAACTATTACTTCATACTCATTACCACCACTTTCTATTTTCTATACATACACAGGTCTGTACAACACTAGACTGACATGTTAATGGGGGACAACAAACCCCTTGTGAAAGAACATATCAAACAAACATGCACATGCCTGAGGGTTGTAGTGGTTGTAAGGTTTCAGTTTGATGCATAAAACAGTTTTGGAGTAAAATTATAAGCTTTTGATGACAAAAAGCCTTTAAAATACACTTTCCTTTCTAGGTTTTGCAAAAAGGGGTTGTTCATACACCCAACCTTGTTTTGCCTAAGTGCATATAACCCAAGCCAGGCAGGTGAAAAACATTGTAACACAATTAAATTAAAGCATACATGGTTATAGTATAGTAAAATATTGCAAGAAAAAATTGCACAGTCCTTTCAATTGAATACACTTATTGAAAAGAGTAAATATTATAATAGTTACGTAAGAGCATTAATGTCTGTCATTAGACTAACATAAAGGTTTCCTGCCTCTTCTGGTCTTTCAGGCATGGTTAAGTTCTTTTCTTCCATGACAATTTTTGCAAGATCCAAAAAGATTTCTGATGAAGTAGTGTCAGCATCTCCACATAACTCCTCTGTGGCTATTTCAAGGTCATCTTCAACAACTGCTATGGCATAGTTCCTAGTTCCTCTTAACTCAGGGATATAATATAGAACATCTGGTCGTCCTGGTGGAGATTCATTATTTTTCGAGGGCCTTATTCTGTGAAGATTCCACTCTTTAGCCACTTTATGAAGTTCTTTTCGTAAAACCCCCATAAAACAAAACCGTAAACATTCAACTTGTACTGGATCAGCATCATTGTACATACCAATATCTCGCATGTCTTTGAAGTATTTTATCCACCAATCTGAACTAGACTTTCGCAAAATAGACCACCAAGCTTCGATTCGTTGATTTGAGATTGATTTTCCATACATGAAACTTTTGAAGCCAGATAATGCGTCGTCAGAATCCCTTCTTAAGAACCTTTGTATAGCAGCTACATTGACATTTTCTGTCCCATAATCACCCCTAACAACGTATGGTACACCGCCACAATGACGAATACAATTTGTGTAGTACTGAGCAATCACTCGGGGATCATTGTTAGTTGAGGAAACTTCCAGCCATAAAATGCGTCTGCTATATCCGTCTATGGCACCGTGAATGCATAACCCAAAGGGCTTTAGCTTATCGTACCCGTCTATGTGCCATATATAGTTTGGTCCTTTAGCAAAATACTTCCTTCTTCTAAGTCTTCGCTTTAATCTATTTTCAACCCCTTCTGGATCGAGCGCTTTTAAAATCACACGAACACTTTCTCTATCAACACTATAGCCATATTCGTTATTGATCCACTGATGCATCTTTCTATAGCCAATGTTACATCCACTTCCACTACGGAGCTCGTTTTCCACGTAACTAATAACTTTTCTATAGTTCACTCTTGTTTGACCTCTTCTTCTCAAACCTTTTTCCTTTAGTATTCTCTTTAGCTGACGTAAACATAGTCGTATGCCATGAACCGATATAAGAAAACACAGTATCTCAGTATATGTGAAACCAAGATGGAAATATTGCTCTATTAGATCATCTCGTGTTGTACTTTGAGGACTCGGTAAATAACTCGGCAAAACTGCAAGTGAAAAAGAGGGATACAGCAAAACTAGATAAAGCAGAGTTTTCTTCCTAGCGTCCGCCATTTTCCTCGGCTATGTAGGCTATGTAGCCTTGCCTGCTTATGTTAATCACAGGAAGCCCAATCTCTGTGAGTGTCATTAACGGAGTTCCAAAGGAATGTGTGTGAAAATTGTTCATTATTATTTGTCTTTCTCTTTCTCTAGTAGTGATTTCAGCTGATTTCGACTACTTTAAGCCAGTTTTTTACTTTACTTTACAGAATGACACTTACAGAGATTGGGCTTCCTTTGGTTAAATAAACTCAAAATTTTGGAGATTGATGAACTCGAAATTTTGAGTTTGATGAACTCGAAATTTTGAGTTTGATGAACTCGAAATTTTGAGTTTGATGAACTCGAAATTTTGAGTTTGATAAACTCGAAATTTTGAGTTGACAACTCAAAATTTTAAGATCGTGAACTCGAAATGGGCAAAAGTGAAGCACAAAATAGATGTCCCTTATGGGCCACCGTAGATTTCAGAGGAATAACTCCGATCGAGTTTGCTGTTATTTTAAAATAAAAGCTTTTGATCCTTATTTTTAACTACCCACAAGAAATACTGATGCATAAAGACCTACCTTTTTGGTACACTGTCCTAAAATTCATTGTTGATAGCTCCAGGGCCAGTCAGAATTTCCATGAACACATGTCAACAAACCACTTCTTCCACACTTCAGTCAACCAAACCAAGTGAGAAATTTAGCAAAATTTAGCAGGAAAAAAGATACCTTTTTTATACAGACAGCTTTAAAAAGACTCCATAAATATTTTGGGTGGATAATAAGTGTTCATGGAAGTACGAATAGCTTGAAATAATCCTTTCAAACTGCCACATTTCACTAGTTTCGTGCCGCCATTACGAGTTTCGCTAGAACGCGCACTGAAGTTTGACGCATGCGCAGATGTTATCACTTGCTGCTTGTGTACATTGGTCTTATTAGCTCATGTGTCTTGTCACAAAGGCCTTTTCGTTCGTCGATTTTACATCCTTTTAGGGTATTATTTTGTCCCTTCTCAATACATTCGGATTACTTTAACTGTATCTTTGATTACTTGGTACATGTCTGACGATAATGCTCTAATTAAACGCGTTAGTGTTTTTGACTTGTTTAATATCGAGTTGTTTGCACACTTCCACTGCATTCTTCGTTTGCATCTTACGTCACAGATCACAAAAATTCAAACTAAAATCTAATTTCGAGTCCTATCAGTTTTATTCTAACATATGTTATAGAAAATTGTGATGTGAGTTATTTTGTAGACTTATATTCAGATATTTTGATGGACTCGATGTTTTTTGGTCGAGTTGTAGAAGCCCTAGTTGTGTCACACAACGTAAAGTCACGCGTCTAAAATGCCGTGGAAATCAATATAATTGTGTCAAATTAAATTAGTTTGGTTTTACTTAGAAATGCTATTCATAGTTAAATCAAGTGATATTTATCAACTTTATGCTTGAATTTATGTTCTGAAATTTTGGCAGCCATGTTGGAGGACAACGATATGTCCTCCAAGATGGCGCCGCCATACATTTACACTAAAATTTGAGAAACTTCATTAGTCAATAGCTCGGTAAAGAATTGCTCTTGTGCACCAAAAATTGTCCCAGAGGTGTTGCTTTAATTGCTCTACAAGTACATAAGCATCTTATTTTATTTGGCAAAAGTAATAATATTTTAAAATTTCAAAACATCAATGTACCACGTGGTTGCAAACGAAGAATACGTGGAAATAAAGAGCTTTTTCATAAATTTGATTGGGTTCATCTTGTATCCAGTAGATTAATGGTTGAAGGGTTCAACTGATTTGTGCGAAAACTCGAAGCCCTCGGTTTATAAGACGTCTGTCCTGCAAGCGGATCGCCGGCGCGTGACTCCCTGGTCGCCGTTGTGTGACTCCCCTGGCACCGGAGCGTGACATCCCCTCTATCGGGGCGTGACTCCCACCCCCTCCCCCCCCTTGCACCGGCGGGCTCCGCCTTGCACCGGATGCAGAACTCTTACTTTCCTACTACTAACAGGGCAAGTTGGTCGGGTAGTAATTCTTGTCAAAGACAGCTGGGTTTCGAAAAGGCTCTGAAAAGTATTGAATCTGCTAACTTAGTAGTTTCATTACTAAATTATCCTCCTTAACCCGGTTGTCACCTCTATTTTCAGGCAGTCTCGATTTAAAATTATAGAATTTTCATGATCAGGGAGATTTCGAAACACAGGAAACCCAAGACTGCTAGGCTATACATAATACTAGCCATTTCTAATAGAAAGTGAAGTGCTGCGAGCAGAAAACAGCTGGTGTATCCACGTTAGCAGAACTGTTCCCCTAAAACTCACGAAAGTACACCGCTTTCTCTGATATATGAAATGTTTCTTGTCTATCTCTTGTGCGTTGTGTGACGAACACTGCTAGTTGACCTTCAATATATGTTGAACTACAAAACATGATTCTCCAGGATCAGTGTCGGACACACTGTCACAGTTCAAAATATTTAGCACTTTGAGTAAAAGTAATTTTTCAAACAATCACAAACGGCTAGCGTTAGTTGGCAATGATTATAAAACTAACTGATTTTAAAAAGCTAGTTGTACGTTGCATCACGGTCAAAGATACCGCATTGTCTACTGTATTTGACGCTTTAGATTAAACGAATGATAAATACAATTCCATCACATACAAAGTATAAAATTTTCTATCATAGGGTAACCAAATATATTGCAGAGATTCTCAGCGCGACCTCACTTTATACTTATTATCTTGGCTTGAATTGATTCGGCCCATAGACGAGCTTCGACTCGAACAGTAATACGCAAAATGACCCGTAACAGAACATTCCCTCTCGAAAAAATACACTTAGCATTTTGTAACCCTCATGTATACTTCGAGAAACATAAAACCTCTCGAATGGAATCGCACAGGAATCCCAATTCATCCCTGTGACGTCAAGGTTCGCCATGAACATACCACCATAAAAATCGAGTTCGTGGATCAATATTAAGGTGACGTCATAAATCGCACAGGAATCCCACACCAAGAATAGTGTTGCTGCTCGCTTCGCTCCCAGCAACTAACGTCTGTTAAAAATGTTGACGGTGTGGGCACGTGACGTTAATTGAGCCAGCAATTGGACAATCCTCTAGGGCGGTACAAAAAAATTGCCACGTCAATACCTGAAAGCATTCCTAAAACGATCGATGGTCTTGTCGTGTTACCTCGTGGTCTTGCAAACATTTCTATCATGCGATTTCAAACGCGGCTTGCATTTCGACTGCTCGTGGTTCTGTTCTGCCTTGGTGCCTCTTGGTTTTTAATACTAAAGCGACAGCAAGTCTTTAGACGGCGGAATGTTACCTTTGCTTCTTCACACGAACGCTCCACACCGAATGCAATTGTTACCTCTTCACACAACCTCTTCGCGCCTGTTATTTCCACTCATGTTATGGATGTCTCCTCACACAACTTCTCCAGGTTGCAATCTCTGAAAACAAGGACATGTAACGAAAGCGAAGTACTTTCATCGCAATTTCACTTTCTAGAAGTCAAGCTTGTTTGCCAAAAAGTTGAAGATCCTTGCTACCTTTGGTATTGGGATGTAGCCAATTGGACTCTCATTTACACTCGCCAAAAGATGGCAACCAAAAGCCCTACAGGTTTTTGCCCCAAACCGATTCATGGCGTGCGAACAGCGAAGATTATATATCCCGAAGGAAGAGTCGAATACCCAGGCTGTACAAACGAGAAGTATCCGTGTGCTCCAATGTCTTTGTTTGCCGCATCTTATGAGAAAAGCCTCCAACAACGAATAAATCGGAGTCCTTGTTGCAGAAAGCTTTTAATAGACATCACCCACCATATGGCACGCGTGTTCGATAAGTATAACATCACATATATGTTACTTTTTGGAGCAGTAATAAGTCTAGTGCGAGATAATGGAGAATTGATACCATATGATACCGATACTGATGTTGGAGTTGATGTGATGGACTTAGACAAGCTTGAACAAGCCATACCCGATTTACAAAAACCAGGCTATATTTTCAAGTGGAAAATGGAATATACGAATGGTTTAAAGCGATATATGATTGGGTGTACTAATAAACAGTGTTTAACGGGCCCAGGAATCGCCCTTTATTCGATAAAAGGACACAACATTGAAGCACCAGTCACAAATTGGCGGCCTTTGCCAATCAATCTTACTTTACCTCCGATCAGACGTAAGTTTGAAGGCCTCGAGGTGGGTTTCCCCAAGGAACCTGAACGGTTTTTAGATTTTTATTATGGTAAAGACAAATGGAGAACACCATTCAAATGTACGAAACACTATTACGACCAATGCTCCGAATAACTGATACTCTAGGGTCAATGGGTTCCGGTTAAAAAGAATATATATCAAATCCAAAAAGCGTTGTCGCAACAAGTTCACAGTGTACACTGTAAGACTGCAAAGGATTTTGATAGGTATCCTATTTTCTGTTAAGGTGGCCCGTACCTATTGATTTGTTTGTCAGACATGAATTTCAATCGCGTCTTTTTACATCAAAACCTTATCCGATTTCTAAGAAATTTGCAGCCATTTGTCTTCAAGCCTTGAACTTTGCACCCATAATGATTTTTTTGCGACTTCTGGTAATTACCAAATCAAGAGTGTGACCGCGTGCATGAGTGGTGGAACACACATTCTGGATTAGATTGTAGGCGTGAATTAAATCAAGAAACCGCTGTAGCATACTATCATCAGTGGTATCTACATGCAAATTGAAGTCCCCAGTCAATAGAAGATAGCCTGGTGAAGTTACCAAGTGTCCAAGATAATCAGCAAACTCGTCCAGAAACAGGGAATAACTGAGGCCTGGAGGTCTGTAGACCACGACCAGCATCGGAGAAAATTGCCCATACATTTGGAACATTTGCTCTTTTCGGTCCCAGCCTCTCTCTTTTTGAGCAATTCCTACACAAAGTAGCTCAAAACCCGCTCAAAATGTAACAATAACACTAAAGAGCGTGTAAGTAATGTTTTACGTCTATTATTATTATTATCTACTTTTCTTTAGCTGTTCGAGACTGTGAGTCTTTGGATGCCGTAAGAGGCGAATGTATAGCCAACGGATAGAATGAGCTTATAAAATCAGCGAAAATACGGTTCTAAATTTTATTTATTTATTTATTTATTTATTCAACTTCCACTGAGTGCATAAAATATAATGATAGATAATTATAAATGGTTGAAATAATAACTTAATAATGGCAAGGAAAAAACTCAGTGAGGGATTAACCGATTCCTATGAATTATATATCAAAATGTTCGGAAAAACATGGGGTTTTCAAATCCACTGTTTGATTTTTGACAAGTTCTGTTTTATTCAAAGAGAGCCGATTTTCTAGCTTGACCCCGGTTTTGTCACGCATTTTCTCTTGTAAAAACCGTTCAATTGTATTCATTCAACTCGAAAAATACGGTGGTTTTTTACAATAGAATTCGATCCAAACCATAAAATACAGTCTGTGAATAATTGAATTAACTGTATCCACTGTTTGATTTTGCTTAGATAGTTATTATTTCGAGAAAAGATCCAAAAACCGTGTTTTTGAGGACTTATTTGTATGGGCTCATGTGGGGGGCGTGAGCATGAAATCGTATAGCTGACTATTTGTTAACAGATTTTCTCCGATGCGCACAACACAACTGTTTGATTTCGCTTTAGCACGTATACTAGAAAACTGCGGCCAAAATCCTTTGCAGTCTTGGAGTGTACACTGTAGACTTGTGGCGACAACGTTTTTTGGATTAGGTATATAGTATAAATGAACTGGAGAACATAATTGAACTAGACGCCTAATAGGCGTTCACTCGGGCTACACCTGTGTATAGTACTTGGGGAGAAATGGAGAACAGAAGTTGATGGAAACCAGTTTGACTTGTCAGTGTCTTTTGATTGCAAAAATGCATGACAAGTACTCCCAGAGTAGAACACAAATTATATTGGGGAGAAAGTAGTTTGTACATAATTGTACCACATCATGGTTATTAATATAGTATAGTTATTAATATACTGCTGGTCTTTTTATCATGCCAGACATATACAGTATACAGTCTGCTTTATTTTGTAAATGCCTACCAAATGATCCAATATGATCTATAGATAATACATTATAGCTCACACAATTTAAATTTCTATTCTGTACTTTTTTACTTTGATTTATGGAAACAAAACTTACAAACTGTGGCAGACTGTTTCGATGTCCAAGTTAAAATGATTTTGATATTGCTGTTGTCACATTGGTAGATTCTAGAAGTACCACAGTTACCTTTCTATGAAATCATTCCAGTTTCTTAACACAACTTTTCAATACATGTATTCCCATGTTTTTAATATGGAGCAGATCAATGATTATAGCAGTAGTCAGTTGCTGATGCTTTATTTGAAGAAGTGTAATGTCATACAATATATCTATATGCTTATTACTGATACCATATATAGCTCCTCCATGCACATCAATCTGATACTACTACATACAGTAATATCTTCAATTCAATCCACTTTATCTTGTTTCTGTGAACATGGTTGCACAAAGCTTGTACAAATTTGTGGTTGAGTATCACTTTTCATTGATTGAAAATATCATTTTGTACATTCTAAAATTATTCTTCAATTGTTGCTAATATAAGGTCTCATAAACATTAAACTATATTTTTATCTGCTAACATTGAGCATGATTGACAATAAAGTGCATTCAATATAAGCTTAATCATGACATTGTACAAAATACAGATTGCACTAAATGTTTATAAGTTAATGATAAAAAATCATTTGTTTTCCATTGTTTATTTGGTGTAATTTTGCACCATTTACTAATTCCTGTTTCCTGGCTTAATTATTGAATACACCCTAGTCACCTTATTAGTCTTATTACACAAAGGCAAGAATTTCCTAGTCTTTCTAGTTAAAATAAACATTGTAGATATTCAAGTTAATTACGGTTCGTTTTTAACACGGCTCTCAGGAAGAGCATGACTGTAGACAACGGCCGTGTAAGCAAATATTATGTGCAAGCAGTGGTGAAATATTATTAATTTAAACAAACTACTGATCTATTAAAGACAATATCTCCGTGTCTTACATGTCTGTCCTGAAGTGAAGTTCGCTGCCACAAATCGATCCGGTCATTTGACACATTCATATTATGACATAATCTTTGTCTATATTTTCGAAAATTTTAAGCGACTATAAATGTTTGTATTCTTTTACAAAATCAAATCCGCCACTAAAGTTAGTCGCACAAAATTTTCCTAAAATATACAAAAACAAAATTATCCCATATGCTTTACGGCAACATCAAATCCGCCACTAAAGTTAGTCGCACAAAATTTTCCTAATAAATATCAATAAATAAAATTTCCTTAAATGCTTTACAAAATCAAATCCGCCACTAAAGTTAGTCGCACAAAATTTTCCTAAAATATACAAAAACAAAATTATCCCATATGCTTTACAACATCAAATCCGCCACTAAAGTTAGTCGCACAAAATTTTCCTAATAAATATCAATAAATAAAATTTCCTTAAATGCTTTACAAAATCAAATCCGCCACTAAAGTTAGTCGCACAAAATTTTCCTAATAAATATCAATCCTAATTCCTTTATTATTCCTTTATTCCTTTATTCTCCCCAGCAACTGGCCAAAAATATTGCAAGCTAGTCGCTAGGGAAAATTGCACAGTGTAACAGCGCCATAATTTTCTCTGCAACTTGTTTTGAAACGCCGTTGCGAGATAAGTTGCTGGAAAAATTGCACAGTGTAACAGCGCCTTTAGGTTATCGCAAGGTTTGAGAAACGGCCTTCAGAACATGATTGCAAGGCAGGATATAAGTGCGAAATGCAAAAATAAGTAATTGTTGAGAACAATGCAACGATAAATAAATGTTGAGAGACATATTGACTAGATATTTGAATAAAGGTAGGGTGATTTTCACCGGACTGTGAAATAGTTACTAAGCTAATAGACACTAATAGACTCTGCACCCATTGTTTTCTTTTGTTGCAATGCAACTATTAGACACTATTAAACACTGACTATTAGTAATTGTTTCACAGTCCGATGAAAATCACTCTATAGAGTGAAGGCATTTAACACGTGAAATAGATATTACACTAATACGATTTCGTAGACCCTAATTGCTGCGAGCGAAGCGAGTAGCCTCCTATTCGGAACACAGTGTAATCTGTGGATGTCACTAGACGAACACGCGATACATACGATCAGCGGTTCAAGTCCATACCGTATCGAGAGTCGATTCAAGGATGTCACTAGACAAACACGCGATACATACGATCAGCGATTCACACCTTTTCCTAAATAAACTAGCTTTTTAAAATCAGTTAGTTTTATAATGGTCTATAATCATTGCCAACGCTAGCCGTTTGAGATTGTTTGAAAAATTGCTTTACTCAAAGAGCTAAATATTTTGAACTGTGTGTGTCCGACACTGATCCTTGTAGTTCAATATTGAAGGTCAACTAGCAGTGTTCGTCACAACGCACAGGAGATAGACAAGAAACATTTGATATATCAGAGAAAGTGGTCATACTTTCGTGAGTTTTAGGGGAACAGTTCTGCTAACGTGGATACACCAGCTGTTTTCTGCTCGCAGCACTTCACTTTCTATTAGAAATAGCTAGTTCCATTGTTTTCTTTAATTTGTGTCCGTTTGACTATTACACCAAATTTCTATTGCACGGGTTAAATGCCTTCACTCTAAACATTTTTGAAGTACGATTTGTTGTATTTAAGTGCAAAGTTGTAATAAATTGTTTGTTTGATTTTGGATTTTCTTTGTCTGAGCATTTCTTCAATTTCTGGTTTTTGTTTTGTATTGTATTGTTTGTTTGTTTTGGGGATCAGGAAAATTTTGCGCGTGTAAACTTAGTGGCGGATTTTGGGGTTCCGAGGCTCTTGGGTCTAATTAGGAAAATTTTGCGCGTGTAAACTTAGTGGCGGATTTTGGTGCTCCGAGGCTCTTCGATTTAATTAGGAAAATTTTGCGCGTGTAAACTTAGTGGCGGATTTTGGTGCTCCGAGGCGCTTGTAATTAATTAGGAAAATTTTGAGCGTGTAAACTTAGTGGCGGATTTTTGGGTTCCGAGGCTCTTCGATTTAATTAGGAAAATTTTGCGCGTGTAAAGTTAATGGCGGATTTTGGTGCTCCGAGGCGCTTCTAGTTGATTAAGAAAATTTTGCGCGTGTAAAGTTAATGGCGGATTTTGGTGCTCCGAGGCGTTTGCAGTTGATTAGGAAAATTTTGCGCGTGTAAAGTTAATGGCGGATTTTGGTGCTCCGAGGCGCTTGTAGTTGATTAGGAAAATTTTGCGCGTGTAAAGTTAATGGCGGATTTTCGTGCTCCGAGGCGTTTGGGTTTATTTAGGAAAATTTTGCGCGTGTAAGCTTAGTGGCGGATTTTCGTAATTCTAGGCTCTTGTAATTAATTAGGAAAATTTTGCGCGTGTAAACTTAATGGCGGATTTCCGTAATTCTAATAAAATATATAGTATTATTAGTATTATGAAATTTTTTTGTAAATTATTTAAAATTCTAAATATTATTTCTACAGACTTTTTTTTTCGCTTAAATTTTTTCTAATACAGAAATATATAATTGCATAATATGCCATTGTATATATTCCCCTGAAAACTTCCGATTGATAGCGTCCGCCATTTTGTTCTCAATCTCTCGCGACCACAGGAAGCCTCGTGGTCAACAGTGTACCCCAAAGGCTTCTGGGTAATTTGCCGATTTGCGACGTTGATAGATTGATAGACCGAAAAGGTAAACCTAGACTCGAGCTACCACAGGTAGCCCGAGAAACTAGCCGTTTCTAATAGAAAGTGGAATGCTGCGAGATGTCAATCTCTGTTTCAGTAGTTGGTGTTGCATTAGCTTTCAGCTGTGGTCAGTATGAACACAACACATCACCTAAAAGCCATCAACTTCTCAGCCACTGATGATCGCCATCAATCGAGTGTTGATGAAGGATTCAATACCACAGTAAGCCCATGCAACTGTAATCCTGTGCTCTACTCATTTGTTATCCTCAGTACGTAAAATTTATATAAACTAGACGCACAATGGTGCGTTTACTCGTGCCCAGCCCAAGGAATTGAGCCAGCTTGGGATACCTGTGGTCTTACATAAGCTAGATGCCAGCCATCAGTTTATTTGCTTGGTTGCCGGCATCCAATTTGTAATATTTTCAAATAATAAAATTTAAGTGTCTAATGTATTCTAGAGTTACTTTGCAGATGAAAGAAAAATGACTATTTGGTTTGTATTAGTAATGTTGTTACTGAAAACAAAAAGATTTACAGTCTCCTATTAGTTAGCCAATTCTTTTACTAGCAAAGGAATGTGCTCGATTGCCTAAGCATCAATTTGGGGAACAATAAATCAAAATTTCTATGCACACACATTCCAGCTGACTAATTTTTTCTGGGGACGGGAGAATAGGATAATCCAGAGAAAAGGGGTAATCCTGCACTACCATTAGAATGAAGCTTGTGATTTGTTCAAACATTTCAGTAAAAAAAAATACGTGGATTATGATGAACAATGCCTTTTGTTCTACATTTAATCTCTCTCCTTTGTTTTGTTTTACCATTCTTTGTTACTTGAACAAATCACAAGCACTGTTCTGACCGCAGTGTATTACTGGAAAAAAGCACCAGAAACAAGGCAGAAAACAAGTCCTTCAGCATTTAAGTTTCTCATCAAGTGATTTATTGCACCAATCTTCCTTTTATATATCTTCCTCATGAAAGACAGAGGTTATCATACAAACTTAGCTAATAAATGAGATACACCTCCCTGAAAACTTATTGTGTGAGTAATTTCTATACAGTTTCAAATAGATGTACGCAACAAAGACTTAACACAAAATGTACTATAATAGCTTAGAGGTAGGATATCAAAATGAAATAAAAGGCATAAATTCTTGATAAGTACAACCAAACTCTTGGTTTGGGCTCCCTGTGTTTGCCTGTTTTCAAAATCAGCAAACTGGGAAATATGAACGCTCTTGACTGCAGAAGGAATATAATTCCAGAACTGATAACGCTTTGAATCCTTCAAATTATTCTCTAAGTACCAAAGAGATTATTAGCACCAAACACAAATATCTTGACGAGTGAAAGACACTTTAGCCGGCTTTTAGTAACTTAAATCAAATCGAACATGGAAATATAAACTTAATTCAACTGCCTCGAATCAAGAAAGTTTTGTCAGTAACATGAAAATGCCAGTCATCTAAAAATTCCAAAAGTCTAAACAACAGAGGGATATAAATATATGTCTCAAACCAGCTTAGAGGGGGGCCTAGGGGGGTTACGAATACCGCAATCCCGCACGAAAAATTCGAAAATACCGCAATCCCGCACGAAAAAATGGTCAATCCCGCAATCTCGTATGAAAAATTCAAAAATACGGCTCACCACACGAAAAATTCGAAATACCACTCCCACGGCACCTCACGCGCAGAAACATGAATCACAGAAACATGAAATTTTCTATCGAGTGCCAGAAGCAAAATCCCGCATATCGCAGGGCTCAAAAATACCGCATTACCGCAATTTAAATCGTTTTTCCCGTAATACCGCAGCTCAAAAAAGAAAATACCGCATACCGCAGGGTTTGAGAATCCCGCAATACCGCAATTTTTTTTTGTAAAATACCGCAATACCGCACAAAGAAATAGGTCAATCCCGCAATCCCGCAAACCCCTAGGACCCCCTCAGCTTAGTCATGTTTTAGAAAGCGAGATTTGCAAGCTAACATTTGAATATAAGTTATCGTCGATTTGTAAGTCAATTTTGAATGAAGAAGCTTGAATTTACCTTGATTGAGACTCACGAGAGACTCCTATAACGCAATGGCTCGATCCGACTGCATTTATAGTGAAGTTTAAGTTACTAAACATTCCTGACTCGTGAAAATAACTCTGTTTTGCTCAGAAAGTTTACTGCTTGATGCAAGTCAAACTGAGCTGAGTCATGTTGTCGCGATGGAACGTGCGTGGCCTCGTTTCCATGCCTGCCTAATTTGCATACACATTTGCGACTACGACGATAGATAGATAGATAGATAGATAGATAGATTGAACGGTAAACCTAGACTCGTGCCGGCCTACGGCCTGGGCACGAGTAATTATGTCTAGATTTTCATAGCTACGAAAACCGAAAGAGCGCTTTAAGCTAAGGGTAGATTTGGGGAAAAAGCGACGAACAAATTCGTTCTCGATTTTTTTTACCGAGATAGTGCTCATGAACGTAGCAAAATTTAAGCCCAATAATATACGCTTTGAGTGCGCTTTTTCAGTTTTCGTGAAAACGTTTTGAAAGATTTTGTTAAAAAGTTCAGAATGACTTTATGAAACCACAGAAAGCATTACGGCGAATCATCGTTTTCACTGGTTGTAAGTAACATTCTTAAATTAATAATTAAAGTTGGCTAATTAATGAAGTGGTAACGAAGTTTAGCGTGACAATTTCATGCCGAAATTATGCAAACGTTTTGAGTCACGGCCCTCCATGACAACTAGTTTACTTTGAAAGCTGGAAACCTGAGGGTATTAAGGCATTTTTATATGCTTATTTTGTTTAAGGTGGCTCGACCCCATAATTTTAGATGAACACCTTCCAACTTTAAAACGCTCATGCCTAAACAGATTGATATTTCAATTTCATATCCATTTTAAAAAACTCATTAATAATTCATAAGGCAAACACAATGAAAATCGCCACCGTGACGAGTGTCTTTATATCTGATAAAGATTCGGCCTAATTTACATCAACTTTAACCTCGATTTTCTCCAAGATAAATGAAGATATTTTTGAATTTCTTTTAGAGAACAACTCTAATATGTGTTGGAGTTTTTTAAGCCGTATAAAGAACTCGAGATCGTGTTTTATCGGTATAAAGATCCTCGCCTACGGCTCGGATCTTTATATCCGATAAAACACTCTCTCTCGTTCTTTATACTATACATAACACATTAGTTACATATAGACTGAAAAGCTATATTGAATGTGTTTTGGGGAGATCGGACGGAATGTCACGTGATAATGACGTCAAATGTGTTTTAGCTTCGGGTCCAATTTTGGCTCTCAAATGCATTTGCTAAGGAAATGCTCGATGCTACATATATACCTTGAATGTTAGCCTTCCTCTGAAAGAAGTCTCACTAAAATCTACAAGACGGATTTGGAGATATTTTAGGTCCTTTAAATTAAGGGTATAATTTATGCAAAAATTGAAGACCACACTTCCCTCATCACATTTCGTCTAAAAATAGATATGACCTCATCGAACCACCGTACCACATACCGTACCACCGTACCACATACCGTACCACCGTACCACATACCGTACCACCCAGTAGGGGTTAGCCCGGCTCCGCCTGGGCAATGGGCGGGGCGGTGGGATGGGGGGGGAGGGGTACTCGCCCAAGTAGCCCGGGTAGCCCGGCAGCCCGAAGAGCAGAAACGGCACTTTCCTACTACTGTGGGTGTCTACTTCCGAACAGTAACGTACAGTGCTTAATGTTAACTGAAGACGAAAAGATCGAACTGCACTTTGATCAGGCTCTCAGAAATGTGAATGTGCTGAAAAAGATTAACAGAGTGATGGACAATATGCGACCTTTTCAACTAACCATTGAAGTAGAGGCCGAACTGTACAGCTGGAAAGAGAGAAATCCAGCATTGTTATCGTAAACGTATCAAATGATTAAAGACACTGTTAAAGTGATACGAATGTACTAAAAACATCTGAAGAAGTATAATGAACAAGGCTATATTGCTCTAAAAGCAATGATGTTTCGGCCCCTTTTGTCCCACAGGTAGTCCAAGCTTATTGATTGTACTGTAGAGTGATTTTCATTGAACTGTGAAATAGTTACTAAGCTAATAAACACTTCCTTTTGTTGAATTTTGACTGCTATACTGACTAATAGCTAGTTAGTATTTCAGAGTCCGATGAAAATATGAAGCTTGGGCTACCTGTGTTTGGAGTGCATTGTTGGTGGTCAGCGGTTTTGTTTTCGCTGTAGTTTGTTCACCCGACAATGTGATAAAGGTCGAATTTTTCATTTCTGTCCTACTTCGGGTATTTCAACGAGAAATTTGAAGTCAGAATAGAGGATGGATTTCAATGGAAGTAATGGCCATAGTTGATTATTGCACCAAATAGTGTAAGTACTTGTTATTGTCATAGGGAGAGGCTTCCGCCACCTAGGGAATTACTTGCGGTAGCAAGGGATGTCAATGTGCTCAAAATGAACCAAAATAGAAATATAATAGAGTGTACATGTAACTGGTTTTGAGTAGAGAAAATCAAGGCAAACAAATGGAAAATGGAACACCACTGAAATTTATTTGGAGTTCAAACTTTAGTACAAATCTCTTAGAGACAAGGCATTTTAAAACACTGACTTGTATCTTAAACTTTGAGTTAAAAGTTTACAAATAAATCATATATGAACCCAACCTGTGTTGCTAAATACAATTTAGATTAAATAAAAATGGAGTTCACCCTCCACAGTGCTCAACAGAACTGTTCACAGTCATGGCTATAGCTACATGTAAGCTGGAAGGGGAGATACATTGAGGGACTCTGCATTTAATCACCCCTATAGGACCAAAAGGTCCTCTTTTTTGGTTACAAAAAGTTAAATATTTTATTATGTAAGCTTAACCTTACATGTATACTTAACTGATTGATAGAACTCAAGTTTTAGTTAACGTGTAATCTGAATTTGAACAATATAAAAAGTGGTATAAAGAACACCAAATATCTTTGCTTGAAGAAAACCCGACGTTTAACTGGAAATTGTTGGTGTTGAAGGTCCTAGGTTTGTTTGCTTTTTTATGTTTAAGTCCTCTTTCTTAATTACGAGAAGCGTGAGTAATCACATCTTGGTTTGTATCATATTTGATGTCTAATGGTAATTCTTTTAGTACTTTGTCCATTATTTGATGTATTTCCAATTTTTCAAAGTCTATTTGTGGAAAAATGTCTGCAAAGGTATTTGTAAATAATGTATAAACTAAGAAGTTGTCCTCTTTCATGATTCCTACTGTCACTACTATAGCATTTTTTGCTGTATCCTCGGTGTATGATGAGTAGCACTTAGGGCATACGTTGTCGTTTAATTTTTTAAGTCTACATGCACTATTTCTACATGCTGGATATTTTTTTATGGCTTGAATTGCCACAATGGATGCTTGATGTGATGTATCTTCTTCGTCCTCATCATCAGATAGTAATTCTAATTCTTCATTTTGGGTTGGCTGAAATAATAATAATAATAATAAATTATTTATTGCAACAAAAGATTTAAAGAAGTCTATTTGAGTTTAAAATTTTGTGTCATAGTGGATGTTTACTGAGGTGAATGTATGAAGTGTTTCCATTTATATGAAATGTGTTTATTATGTACTTTGAAACTGCTGAAAAGTGAAAGAGATATACATGGAACAGCTTTATGCAAATTTAAGATTGGTTGGAAAGCAGAGTTGATATTACAATACTGCTAATTCACCTGTGGCAGTTGAATAAAACTGACAAATCAGAAAACAGTAAAACTAAATAAATGTAAATGGCCATGGTTAAATTAGGAACTCTGTAACTGATGTAGATTTTAAAATATTTTTGAAAATTCAGTTCTTAAAAGTTCGAGGGGACTTATTACTCATGCCCAGGCCGTAGGCTGGGAATGAGTTATAAACTGCAAAGATTTTTTTTGTCTATGTTCATCCTGAGGCACTTCTGATTGGTTAAG
Organism: Telmatactis stephensoni; assembly: GCA_029948255.1. Lineage (NCBI taxonomy): Eukaryota > Metazoa > Cnidaria > Anthozoa > Actiniaria > Isophelliidae > Telmatactis > Telmatactis stephensoni. The sequence continues at coordinate 22,924 of JALIZF010000928.1, forward strand.
AATGTAAAAACAATGCCTTGCATTCATCACCTTTGAGTGACTGTGAATGCAAGCCAGGAATTTTATGAATGCAAGATGGCTGACTACAAAGAAAATAGCTTTCAGAGACAGGCTCTTCCTGCAGTAAAACAATGTAAAATGGAGCTTTTAACTTGAGATATACCTAGACACTTATAAGAGCTTCACAATGGCCTGTTATTTTGAGAGTTATCTCCAATGCTTTGACCAAATATCGAACTCTAAATGGAGTACTTGAAATGAAGCTCCCCCAATAAAGACTGGGTCCTTTAAGCTGGAGATCTACGAATTTCTCATCCTACATGTTTCTAAACGAACACACATAGAAGCAAGTAAATTATATTTCTCATTCAAGCATTGAAGAGATCTTGAGAGGTTTTTGTATGGAATTTTAATATCGAAATTCTGGACCAGACCATTGCATGGAACTTCTATTTTGACCTGATGTGTTTGGTCATGTAATGCTTTTATTCATATATAAAACATCTGAAACACGAATGAAAAAAAACCACGATTTGTCATTGTGTCAAAAATGCCATTGTAGAAGGTCTTTACAGCAAACAATTTAGATATATAGTGAAATAAAAAGTTGAATAAACTGGTATATTCGCAGGTGATGTGAGATATATAATACCCATGATAATAGAAGGACAAAGGCAAACACCAATAGCTGCTGACAAATTGACAGTAATCAGATAAGGATGGACCCTCTGATCCGGCAAGACCTGGAGGTTGATGATAACAAGCTCCTATTTTTAAAGTTGCTTGGCTTACAAAAGTTTAATTTCTTTAGTTTTAGTAAGCTGATTCAAAAAAGGTCTTTCTTACTGTGGCTTGTTGAAGTACAGGCAACCGGTGTACGCTTCGAGGAGTGTCTTGTTAAAAAGTTTATTAACAACAACAGGTAATCTAAATGTCCTTTTTAAGCTGATTTTGGGCTCCCTTTCACATGGGCATAAGTGAACGCATGAGTGCGTCTGGTTTGCAATAGAAAAAATCATGCATGTTTCAGTTGCTGTTTACAGTTATATTCAGTGAGAATGTTTACAATGTATACCTCAATAGTGGTAGAATTAGTTGATGAGAGGACTGGTTTCTGCTGGAATGTTGAAGTTTGCAATGAGGTGAATCTAAATGACTTTCCTTCATTGACAGTGAGGTGGGCTTGATCTTTCCAAAGTGAAACTTGAATGGTATCTGTGTTGTCTTTAACACTGACTTTTTTAAGCTCAAGTTGGTCATTCTTCACCCTCTTGATAGGAGTCACCTGAAATAAAACTTGGTATTAAATGTTTGGTGTTAAATCAGCAATTTTTTATAATAGCTGGTTTGACCTCAGAGAAGTTTTTTTGGGGGGAGGGGTGTTTGGGTTGAAAGTACTTTCAATACTGAGGCATGTAAAATGTATGACCTTAAAAATTCCTCAAGTAAAATGCATCCTTAAAATATCCATAAAAGAGTTTACTAAATTAGGATGTTGAGTTTCATGGACATGCGAAATAAAAAATGTTGCTTGTTTTGTTTATTTATTAAAAACACTTTTAAAAACTTGATTCTTGTCTTTCAAGCCGTAAAAAATACTGATTTGCTGAATTTTTTGCCCCTGATAATACAATGATCGCTGTATTATCAATATAGGGAGTATCTGTCCTCTTCTAGTAGTTATTAATAAAAGAATATGAAAAATATAATATATGATAATACACAATGTAAACTGATACATACTTGAATCACTTTTCCTTCTATTGCTACTTTTCTTTTCTTTGGACTCTGCTTTGCTTCTGCTATGCTTACAATTGGTGTTGATGTCTGTAGGCTTTCAGCTTTTTGAAGCACTTCAGTTCTAATGTTGAATGGTGGTGTAAGTAGTACTTTAGTTGTTTCTGTAATGATTACAGTCAAGTTGTCATCTATTACTTTGGTTAAATAGTTAATAAGCATTATGAAATTATCTTTCAGAAGAAAGTTATTAAGTTGCTTATTGTAAGATATACAGTGGATTGATGCTGATTCGTCACACAGGATAACATGTGGTATGTCACATGAAATTATTTTTGCTTTCAGTGGTGTTTGCAATGGCTTTGTTGTAGGTTCAAGGTCTTGTATTATGTTATTTGAAGCTCTTTTTTTGTCTCTGTCCATGTTGTTTCTGAAAGGGACATAAAAACATTAATGTGGATGAGTTATCTAATTTGATTTTTGTTTAGTTTGTTTTCAAGCCTGATATGTTCTTGTTTAACTTTGGATGATGCTTTAATTGAGTTTGGATGAAAATCAATGAGCGCTAGTCCTTCTAATGTTTTTAGTCTGCTAAGTGCTACATATGCTTGTCCAGGTTTTGTGCATTTAATCCCAAGATCTAAAACTGCATACTGCAATGTTATTCCTTGTGACTTGTGAATGGTTATAGCATAAGATGGTATAAGGGGAAATTGTGTTCTTTCAATCTCGACTCCTTCTTTTCCATAAAATTTGACTGTTAATGGTTTAATATCAATGGCATCTGAAGTATTGCTGTTATAGACTTTACCAATGTTTGGGTTATCAAATGTACTGAAATGGAATGTGGCATCTTTGTATTATCGGCTGTATAGTTTATTGATTGTATATAGCCTTGTGCACCATTTACAAGTCCATCAGATGTTAGAATGTTTCTTATAAGCATTACTCTTGCATTTTGTGTAAAATGCAGCACTCTAGGAAGTCCACCACATTCAGAATCATCTGAAGGTATGAGATTATCAGGTACAATGTTAGTGTTTTGACAGGAATGTAATGCCTCTATTTTTACTAGATGTGTTTGGGATTGTTGTGAAAGCTGTTTAAGCCTATGATTGTTGTATTTGGAACATTGTAAACGAGTTGGAAATAATCTGATAGCAGAGGAAAATGGTTCAACATCATTGGGAACTTTAGTTCGTTGTTTCAACACTTCAATATCCTCTATGGTTGGTGCTCCAATTCTTACTCGATTAAGCAAATCTGCATATAATCGGTCATTATTCTGCCGCATGTTTGTAGTTAAAAATATTGGTTCAAAGTATGTTACCCACAAATTATAAATGCCATATCTATCGTTCAGTGTCAAATATATATCTTGAAGCAACAGGCTGTAATTGGTAAAAGTCACCAAATGCTATAACAGAGCAACCCCCAAATATTGTATTGGAAGAAGGATCTATACATTTTATCTCATTTAGTCTTTGATGTACACTATGAAAAATGTAATCAGATACCATACTTATTTCATCAATAATAAGAAATTGTATATCATAGTAAAGTTGTTGTAGTGTATCTCTTGTGGAGTAACTCAAAGGAATATCATTGTTTAAGACATGAGCTTTTGGATGCTGTACTGATAATTTAAAGGTGCTATGTAATGTTTGTCCATTTATATTATGTGCTGCACAACCAGTTGGTGCAGTAATGAGCACAGAATTTTTTTTGGTTTTTCTTATTATTATTTCTCTTACAAGATGAATTAGAAATGACTTTCCAGTTCCTGCTCCACCAGTAATAAATAGAAATAGTGGTTGTGGTGGTGGTGTTTTGGTATTTGAGATGTGGTTTTGGTGTTTAAGAAAATAATTATACAAGATGTTGATAACTTTTTGCTGATCAGAAGTAGCTTGCTTAAGACATGCATCATATTCTTCGTTGCTCATAGTATTAATAGCAATATTTGTATAGCTATTGTGTATGGTTTGATCAATTGTATTTGAGTTTTCTGAGACTTTATATACACTGTCTTGTAATGTTTCTTCATCCTTGCATGTTGTGTTATGCTCTTGGTTATCTGTTTGATTCATAAATTGGTATGGATTAGAAATCTTAGATGTTTCATCTGTTTGTGTGCAGAGGTTTTCCTCAAAGTCTGATGTATTTGGGTTTAGAAGATGAGCAAAATCCTTTTCTCCAGCCTCAATGAGTCTAAGCATCCTAATTGCATTTTCAAGTTCTTTTTGGAATTTGTAATAGGGAATAGCTCTAAGGTCCAAGTTTTTTCATTTAAAAGTAATATATTAGCTGCTGTTTCACCTGGAGGTACTAGTTGATCTTCGTTACGAAATGGTAGAAATGCATAAAGTTGTGAATAGTAATACTCATCCCCATGGATATGAATAGCTAATTTAGGCATTCTGACACAAGCAAATTTTTCTCTTTTTCTAATCCTTTTGTTGGTATTTTGAAGCACATGACATGGTTGTCTGTGATTTGTATGATGTTGATCAGTGCAAAGTTTGTATTGTGATACAAATGTTGCTAGTGACATATTATCCCAAATTTCTCCATTAGGGCGATCTATATAGTAATCTGAAATGCCTGTTTCAAATACATCTGTTGAGCTTTCATCAAGCTTATTTCGTTCCGAAAGTGGTTTAAGTATTTTTCTTCGAAATTCAGGTTTTCTGTTATTAAGGAAAACTGTTGCAACTGATGACTGAACCAGTGGTAAGTTAATCATACGAAATGCAACTTCCTGTGCAGAAATCTGTCTGTTTGAAAGTACAACAGAACCTATTTTATGAAGGCGTTTTCTTTGTGAACATTCTTCTGGTAATTGATTTAAAGCATCACAAATTGCATGCTTAAGTCCTTTTGGTTCAGACTTGCTTATGTAAGTACAAACATAAATTGCTACTCCATAAACATTTCTTATCATTTGAATATCCATGTTTGCTCTCCATGCTTTAAGTATATGAGGATTAAATGCATTTACCATTTCATTTCCTTTTCTTCGTTTTGTTACATAAAAACGAGATGTATTACCGGGATCAACATGTGTTTTTAGTCGTGTTGCTGATGAACAAGGTCTTGGGAAATCAAATCTACAATGGTTACTTTTTTTCTTACATGACGCAGTATGGTGGTGAACTTGAAGTGATTTCACTAAATGGTGAAGATCAGAATCAGTATGTTCATCAGGAATTTCAGTTGAAACATATTTGTCAATAAACATAGCGGCATCTAATTGACCTTGTTTAGTATCTAGATCAGGTGCATTAAGAACCCATGCAAACATGTGGATATGAGGACTCCCTCTCATTTGAAACTCAATTCTTATGAAATAATCAGTGATTTCTCCAAGTGGCTTTGATTTTCCTTTTAAAATATGCTTTACGAAAGCATTTTTACGCCTATTAAAATGTTTTGCTACTAAAATGGGATTTTCTCGCATCATTTTCCATTTCTCATTTTTGCTAAGTTTTGCAACATCCATATTTGGGGACAGGGTTTTGAACAATTCTGGCCACTGGAGATCAGCAGCTGAAAGCGTTATAAACCAAGTTGGTGGACCAAGAGTATATATTTTTGCTAATAAATTAAGAAGTTCATTTCTCCAGTATGCTGGTGTTCCTCTTATTCCTCTCATGAAAACATATGAATCCTCTATGAAATCAGCAGTTTCATTTTTCTTTAAGTCTCCAGCAGTTATTTTTTCCTTCTTTTCTTTGTGACCATTATTTCTCATTCTAAGAGCTACTGATATGCAGTTACTAAGTTTTCTGGCTTCATAAATTGAATTTGCAAAGAAAATATATGATATATCAGCTGAAAATCTGTTGTCAGCATTCATAAGTCTAGACTGAAAATACTGCAAGTCTGTAACTTTTGGGTCTCTATATGTTGTAAATCCGTTTATACCATGAGGAAACAACCAAGGGAATGCAAGCTCTTCTATAGGAACAGCTATGTTTCCTAATATATTGATTGGTGGAGATTTTGAACGATTTAAGGTGCAAGTGTTAACATCATGGTTTTTTGTAGTTCTACCGTGAATAACATCATTAGTTGATATGTCTGGGATGTTATGTAAATTGGGTGTGAATCCTGATAAATGGCAATCACCGAGTATTTCAATATTTTTGTTTTCAATTTGAGATTGGCAGTCATCAAAGTCCTGAGGAATTGATTTTACAGTTATGCTTTTGTACAGAGGATTAAATTCTTTTAGTCACAAAAGAGCCTTATATACTTTTGAATAGGAAACTGGAAATTGTACTACATCAGTATTTGAACCTTTGATGATCATAACAATATCAGAGCTAGGTCTTGGTAACTCACTCCACTGTTGTGTTATGTTAATTGGAAAATGAATTGCTTGTCCACTTTCTCCAAATTGACCTCCGGGTAATGTGATGATTGTTAAATACATTTGGATTTGTGAAAGTAACCTTTTTTCCATTATATTGAGACTCGATATTTCTTGTGGAATATTTCCAGGATCAAACTGGTTTGAATAGCTGAGAACTGGTGATTGATTTCTTCCAAGACATGCAAAACACTTCCCACAAGCAACATGTTTATCAGCTGTTGACTTTGCTTCATCGGGAAATAATAAACGGTGGCAAAAATCACATGACTGATTTGGAGTTAATTCAATGAACTGATTAAATGCATTAACATCAGCTATATATTTTTTGTCAGCTACATCAGTAGATATTTGTTTTGCTTTTCTCATTTGGTTGTTCTTTTGTGCTAGTTTTGCTTTTTTGGGTTTTGATAGGTTAAGTGACTGTTCATTAGAATTTATTTCCAGATTTCTTTTGGTAGATAGAGTTCCTTTCTTAAAGTATACTGGTAGTTCTGTATTTGAATTATTTAGAGACTTGTGTAAGTTTGTTGTAGTATTAGCAACATCTGATGAAATAATAATGCTCCTGTTGTTTATGGGGTGTGTCAGGTATTCAAGACATGGCACAAAGTGATTTGGTCTCCAGATGCTGTTAGATTTAGTTTGGGTTGATGTCCACATCAATATTTTAATCTCACTTGTAATTTGATGACGAGGCAAAATAATTCTGTTCAAAACATACCTAACGGTACTAGTTTCGCTTATTCCAACAGACAAACTGGGATAAATACTTTGAATTGACACTCCAAGTACTGATGACAATGCTATTACATGCCAGAACCCTACCCAAGTATTTAAAGTTAAAGCTTGTGTTATACAGTTTAATAGAACAGTTCTACAATTGGAAATTATACGCATATCAAGGTAACTCAGTTGGTCTGAAGCTGAATAATTTGTCAACCAAAATAGAAGTTGGTTATCTTCCGAGTTGAACATTGAATTTGTGTTCAGGTAGTACTGAAGATTTGTTAGAAGCTGTATACTTGTCCTTAATCTCATTTCTATGTGATGTGATTCATTACCATAAACAATGACACTTGCAGAACGGAAAAGGCAATACTCCAGTTTCACCCGTTTCTCACGTTGTAACCTAGCAATTACTACTAGTTGTTAATGGCTGTTCCCAGTTGTTACTACTACTTGTAATATCCCTAGAGCCCAGTTCTCCCTCGAAAATTATACAATACGACTGCTTGGGTTCCCTGTGTTCTCTTTTAGTTTGGTTTTCTCAGCGAATTCTTAAGCTTAATTGTTGGAATCAAAAATTAATATATATTTTTTTCTCTTTGGACCATTATCGATATTTCAAGGTGGGTGTTCATTGTACGTAGCGGGTTTGATCGAAATTAAACAACTATAAAGTTCAGTTTACAATGCCAATTTAGTCATTGTCGATTGCCAAAGAACACGTCCGTGACGGCGATTTAACCATTAGAGGTTTGCTGCCAATAATCGGCCAGTATTATTCTATTTGAATGAATAAGGATACTCTATCCAAACTTATGAGTGCCCAGGGCATGGGTCCTTGTGAATCTTACAACCATTTGTCACTACCAGATGAGCGAATGACGGCATAAATAAGTACTCGTGCATATGCAGTTAAAACCTGAAAAACTGGGGCTGACAGCTAGATGCTGCCCGGGTTGATAGCAAGGATTATGAAAAAATTGCGTTGGTTGTCCGAGTTATCGATGGTCAGGCTTTACATTGATTAATAGCAAATAGTACGTTACAAATCCCCAGCTAACAAACCCAGTAAATAGTACGTTACAAATCCCCAGCTAACAAACCCAGTAAATAGTACGTTACAAATCCCAGCTAACAAATTTGATGTCTAAACCCGGCCTAAGTGGCTCTTCACTTGCTCACTTGTTTTCTTTGCTGCCTTGGTTTTCTTCTTCTTCGTCTTGCTCTTCTTTGTCTTCCCTTCTGCACACTCATCACGGCTTTCTGTCATTCTTTCCTTTGCTAAAACATTAAAACGAAAATAGCTAGCGAACTCCAAAAAAGAAAAAAATGAAGACTATGCATAGTATCTCAATCCAATCCATTACATATAACAAAAAAGTGCGATCTTAACAACCTACTAACCAGTAATTTTCACCATTGCGCTCACAGCATAATTGGCAAATGCCTCATCTTGCGCGAGCTCTTGGATTTGAGGAGAAAGGTGCCGCTCGGGCGTTCCATTTATAAGGGCAACCCACATAGACGGGTACCCCAACTCGTCCAACTGGTCAATCTGTGTAACAACAACAATTAAAGCGTTTTCATTATGTTTAAGCAAAGTTCTTGAATACAATTTAACATTGAATAAAAAGTTGTGATAAAGCACTAAGAAAAGTTATAAAAAAAGATAGAAGGCGACGTTTCGACTTTTAAGTAATTTTCATTGCTTAGAAATGACTTAAGTTAAGCCGAAACGTCCATTTCAATTCTGTTTTTATTGTATTTTTTCTTATGTCTTTGAGTGTTTTATCCCAAGTTTTTATTGTTTTGATTAGTATTGTTCTTGTCTGATTATACCGGCAACTTACGCATGTTAATTCTTATGTGGGAGGATAGCTTCTTGGCCCTCGCCACTTTCGTTTCCTCCTTTGCAAGTGGAACATTTGCATTGGCTTCCTCAGCCAGCTGTTCATAGCGGTTTTTCTCACCCATACCGGTGGTGCGCCAGACAGCATTTGCCCTGCGCTGTACCTCGGCATCAGCGAAACTTCGACGTAGCTGCCTAGCCACTATGAGAAATAGTACAAACAGAGGACTCAATGATCATTTGTGTCTTGAAATGAATTTACAGTACGTGTCCTATCTACATTGTTTTGAAACGGGCAATGAACTTCTATTCATGTATTGATATATATTTTTACTCACAATCAGACTTTAAGAAGTCAGACTTGAAGAGCTGGTATGCGCTCTTTTTGCGCATTTTACAGGGCACCTTAGTCCCTTCCTTGTTAGGTCTGGGTCCCCTCTTCCTCGAAAGACCCAGACGTTTCCTTTCGTTACCAATCCAGTTCTGAGATGAAACAAAAAAAAGTGTTATCATATATTAATATATTTTACAAAAGCTCTAACAGCAGCAAGCATACTTTCACTTGTGTCTGGGAAATTCCAGCTGCTTGGCCGGCGTTTTCCATCAGGTCCTCGCAGGATGACTTTGTGGAGGTCATCCCCTTGGCCCAAAACTCCATTAAAATTTTGGTTTTTACTTCGTTGAGTGATTGAGGCATCTATAGCAACAATAAAATTATAAGAGCAAATTTTAATACAGGAATTCCGTTTTGCTTAAATTCCAATCCTATTCAGTTCCATTTTTCTATTTTTCCTTTCTCATCTAGTAGGGGATATCACGTCATATATCAGTATTGGATTTGTTAGCTAGGGATTTGTAACGTACTATTTACTGGGTTTGTTAGCTGGGATTTGTAACGTACTATTTACTGGGTTTGTTAGCTGGGATTTGTAACGTACTATTTACTGGGTTTGTTAGCTGGGATTTGTAACGTACTATTTACTGGGTTTCATTGTTAGCTGGGATTTGTAACGTAATATTTACTGGGTTTGTTGTTTGTTGTTTGTTGAGGAGAAAATAATTTGAAATAAAGTTTAAACCTCTCAAATGTTGTTGTGTATTATTTATTTGATCTAAAAAAACGATTTTTTAAAAAAGTAAGTATAGTAATAATATATGGCAAGGGTGGAAACTTCGCCTCAAAGCCCCCTAAAAAGTCTTCTCGGCGGCTCGACAAGAATTCATCACTCCGCACGGAGTTCAAAACCGCAACATCACACAAGAAAACACATCTTTCACCTTGCCAATGTCAACGGCCTGCAAAAACAAACTTTTTGTAGGTGAAATACTCGCCGAAAGATCCCTAGCGAACCAAGCTCCTCATGCGTGTCGAGTGTAAGTAGGTCGCGACCGTGCAAAAGGCAAATCTTCAGGGGGTAGAGTGGGGTCGCGCTATTTTATCAGAAAAACAAAACAACAGCTAGCTTTTTGTTGAAAAAAACTTTTTTTTCTTGCGCCGTTAATGACGATTGATAGTGTCGTGTGAGAGGATTTTCCCTGTTGCTTGCGTTGTTATTCGTCGTTATTCAAATGTTATCTCAAGGAAATTAGCATATTTGTATAGGTACGTAATAGCATGTTTTGTAGTGGTATTTGGGAAAAATATCACGAGTGATCTTTCAAAATTATTGTACAAAATTTCACCAGCCGTTTTGATATAAGGCAATGCAATTTACAACCAAAACATGTGCATAAGGAACATTTTCAATTCAACATACAGGGACTGGAAAAATTGTTCAAATGCATGCAATTCTTTGTACCACACAGAGTTGGACTGAATAAAATCGTGTAACAGATGTATGTATAGGGAAGTCTACTATGAGCTCATGTAGAAAAAATGTGGACATTTCTTGTTATGGAACCGCTTGTAAAAGTGTCAATAGTCGCTGGTACTGCTCTATACTATTCATCAGGAGCAAGATATGGAGCAGCGGATGAAAACCCACGCGTTTCGTAACTTTTAGCGCCAAAAGTCTTGCCCTACGCGTGACCAGACGACTGACAAGAAATGCCACAGGGAATGGTGAGTGGGTCAACCAGGATAATAATAGGCATGAAAAGGGCATCGTAGTGTAATGGTCAATGGAGCTGAACAAGTTTGGACTTACTTGGAAGGTCTGTAGGTCTAGTAAGGGTAGAACGGAGGGCCAATTCCTTTGGTAATTGAACAATTGAACTTGGCGTGGCATGTAGCCCTACACTGGAGTGTAGCTTGGCTGAGACGAGGGAGAAAATTTGAAGGCGTGGTTACATGGGAAGTAGTGTGATTGGGTTTCCTGTGTAGCACAATGTGTGTGGTATGATTTGGGTTTCCTGTGTGAAGCTAATAAGCCATAATACTAAAAGTGAACGTTGAATGGAAAGCTGATACTACGGAGGATACTTAGCAATATTGTCACATCACGGAGCTTAAACTGAGACAATCGAAAAGCAACTGTGGATAGCTATTTCGGTCTATTTCATCAGCACAGTGCAGCTTTCGTCAAGCACATGGTAACGACTGACTACAGAGCAAGCTCACCTTCGATTGCCACATCGACACAACGCGTGACGATGATGAGATGACAATGGCATTCGAAACGCGCATGATGTGACAACGGAGCTAAGTAGATAAAATGTATATGTATATGTATAATGTATATGTATATGTCAATCCATATACATATAATATCAGTTGAGTGTAGGGAGTATGGGCTAAGAGAACCATACATATACAATGCCATGGGTGAAAACATCCATGTATTATGCACACATGTCAGAAGTAAATTGCAGGGACACACCTAGCACTGAAACTTCAATCCTTTAGCTACTATGTCTTAAAACATCTTAAAGAATCGACTACAGGAAAGTGGTTTTTAAACCGTTTATTTGTTATCAGTTGGTGACCAAAAAAACTGTTTCCAGACACCTTAACTAAAATTCACAAACAAATTCCGGTCGGAAGACCGATTGTTTCTGGGAGTAGCGGTCCTACTGAACGGATCTCCAGCTTTGTAGATTCTCTTTTGCAACCCATTGCTAAAAAACAGGAGTCGTACATTAAAGACACTACAGATTTTGTTAACTTCATCGAACATACCAAAATACCAAATACGTCTCTCCTAGCTACGCTGGACGTTTGTGCTTTATACACCAACATTCCACAGGAGGAAGGAATTAACATTATTTGTAATTCCTACGAGGAACACTATCAGCAAAAACTACCAATCCCTACTCAATACTTGAGTAGTTTTCTACGGCTGATTTTAAGTGAAAACCCCTTCAAATTCAACAATAAGCACTATCTAAAAACACACGGCATAGCTATGGGCACCAAAATGGCAGTTGCTTTCTCCATAATTTTTATGGCAGATTTTGAAACTAAACTGCTTGAAAACAGCCCGTCTAAACCACTTATTTGGAAGAGATTTATTGATGATATTTTTACAGTATGGACAATCAGTGAACCGGAAATTAACAACTTTGTTAATTATGCAAATTCGCGCCATACAACTGTTACGGGGCATAAATCACCGATTTATGCCATATTTTTTTAAACTGTTTTATTCGGAATTTTATATTCCTTGTCTTTCTATTTTAATGTTTATCTCTATTGTTTACCCTATTTTAATTTAAGAAATGCTATCCAGGAATCTTATTGGTTGCTAGTTTTGTTACTTGCGTTTTTCCAATAAAGCCGAAGTCGGAACTCTCTGAGCCATCAGGTGCTTACGGGTGGTTCACGCGATAGGCACTTGAGAAGTGCCAGAGAGTACTCTATGGCCCTGGTTTCCCTGGAAACCCTGGCACAGTTTATTGGAGAAACACTGGTAATTATATTCGAAACCGATTTGTTTCAATGATCTCACTCAGCTGTTATGCTGGCGTGCTTCCCCCTAGTTATGCATAATAGCACGCCCTATACAAATAAAAGCTGCTTGAGCTCTTTGGACAGATTGTGTTTCCAGTAAGTCCTACTTTCCTCATTTCTTGTCACCTGTTTGTGTATTGTACTTTTTCCTCTCTGTCAGCCATTGTAACTAGGTATTGTCTTGCTGGAATCATAGAGATTTCTCTTTGAAACCTCTCCCTTGATGGTCCAGTAAACACAACCTAATGAGCTTGCCTTTTCCTTAGCAACCAATAGAATTCGAGCATTTTCAATACTTTCCCCCCAGAATTAGTTGTTACAATTACTTAGCTCTTAGTTAGTTTACCTCACTTGTTAGCCTACACTCAAACTGTAAAGACTGTAAAGACTGTAAAGACATCAGACTGTAAAAACTGTAAAGACATCAGAGCTTCGCTCAAAAAGTTAACATCATTAAAAGAATCATTATTCTTTTGTTTTGTTCATCAACAAGTGCGAAGGTATAGTTTCGCTGGCGGTGCTTCAATTCGATGTCAAGTCAGTTCCAACGAATTAAAATTACGTACTATACTTTTTTTCGAGAATAACCTTCTGTATTAGATAATTACTGCTCACAGCAAAATTAGTGAAAGACGTCTGCGCATGCTCGTAGTCACGTCTTTGTGCTTTGTAAACTTATGCAAATTCCGCTTTTACGCTTCCCTTCAACAATGGTTTTAACAAAATGTCAAAACTTAAGGACAGTTTTTGAAACTTATGGCTAGTATTCATATAATGCCTGCATAAATGCAATATATTTGTCTCATAAAAGTATACAAGAGAAATTTTAATAAGTTATACACCGGGAATTCATTTCAAGCTTAAACTCGCATATTTCTTTTAAAAAAACATCGTAATATGCACGCATGCGCAAACGTTTTTCTCTAGTGTCGCTCACGGTATTATTAGGTAGAACTAAGTGAACTACCTGCAAAATACCTAAAAATGCTGGCGCAGAAGTGATGATCTGATCTAATATAATTACTGACAATCAGACCCTCAACAAAACTGCCAAAATCACGTTCATCTTAGCAAATAACGTTTCTAACTCAAATACGCATGTGTCAAGAGACCATAAAACTAAGAGAGCGAAGCTCAGTATTGATGTCTGTGCCATGTTCGTGGCGGCTAAGGCTATTTTTAGTAACTTCGCCATCGCGCGCGCAAGTCCCTCAACCAATAGAATTTGATTTTTGACGTGCGCGCGGACGGGACCGTTTGAATTCTATTGTTTAAGAGCCTTGCGCGCGCGATGGCGAAGTTACTAAAAATAACCTTAGCCGCCACGAACATGGCACAGACATCAATACTGAGCTTCGCTCTCTTAGTATTATGGTCTCTTGCATGTGTACAATACTTGTTGTAGATCCCACACGGCTTGCAGCTCTGCTTTGTTATAACAGGAGTAGTAGGAAAGTAAGAGTTCTGCATCCGGTGCAAGGCGGCGCCCGCCGGTGCAAGGGGGGAGTCACGCCCCGATAGAGGGGATGTCACGCTCCGGTGCCAGGGGAGTCACACAACGGCGACCAGGGAGTCACGCGCCGGCGAACCGCTTGCAGGATTGAAAACTCCATTGCGCAGCAACCAACCAAAAATATTCCGGAGCAGAAAAACAAAAGAAATTCTTTTCGGTGCGTAGAGTTTGCACACTAACAACGATACATTTTTAAAATACTTGAGAAATAAAGACACCACCGAATGTGTGCCTTCGAAACACAGTGTTTTGAAAGAAACATAACTACCGAACAAAATGCCCGCGGGGGATGTGTGTGCCTTTGAAACAGTGTTTTGATAGAAAACCTATAAATAACAAACAAAATGCACCAGGCCACAAAGAGTCGTCATCCCCTCTCCCCCCACCCCAACCCTTCCGGGAGAGGGGGGGAGGGGTCGACACACACGGACGGCGAAGCCGTCCGAAGGGGAACCTCTCGTCTTGGGATCCAACACTCTCCCACGAACGTAATACTGGGAAAAAACTCCGTTGCGCAGCAACCGTTCGAGCTGGTCCACAGGGATCCCAAACAAGATCAAATTTAATTTTATTAAGTACAACAAATACTGTCTTCAGTTCCCTCTAGCTTTATTTATTCATTTTTATTTTTTCTCGAATCCAGCCGGATTCGAACCGACGGCCTCAGGAACTACAGTCCCGCGCTCTAACCAACTGAGCTATGAAGAGAGTACGTGAAAGGAATAGTATATTTTGACCATTTATTCTCAACCTTAACAAAATTTAGGACCACCTAGTAAGGGACAAATCAGTCTCAAAGTCATTCCTTTTATTCAAGTGATTGATTTTACAATTCACTTGATTCTTCTTGGTGGTCGTCCACGAGTTTTAATTTCTTGGTTTTTAGGGACTGTTGGTGTACAGCGTTACAGTCTGTGCAGCGACAAAATTGAACTTTCGTGGTCTGAGCATTGGCTGGAAAGATGTAAGTGCAAACATCACATTCGATGTATTCGTTTTCGCGACAGTAATATGCTTCACGCCAAAAACAGCAAGGGCATTCAACCACAGGAATAGAGTAAAACTTTACAAAGTCACGGCAGACGTGGCACTCTCTGGGCTCATCTTCCCATTCCGAAATTTCCGGTTCGGAACTCTCCTCTGGGTCTAAGCTTTCATCAACACTTTCACCGTCCGACTCGAAACTTTCTCTTTCAGAGGATTCGTCACCTGTTTCACTGTCTGTCTCATCCTTTTCCGGTTGCCTAGCAACCAGATCCGCCAGCAACTTCTTATTACGGATCAGTTTCTTGTCAACACCGATCTCCGATAATCCTTGAGTGAACGTTTTCAACCCACGAGGCACTTTAACATCTAGATTTAAAGGGTAGCATGGCATACTCGATCAGCTCTGCCATGCTGGTGACAGGAATTCTTCGCTCATGATACAGCATCTCACCATGGGAATTCCAGTATAAAATACTTTTTGAAGCCGTCAGAGTATGGAGAAAAGCTAGAGCTTTATCTTCTGGGATACTCTGGGAGAGATCCTGTAGCATATCAAACAATTGTATGTCGTTCGTGTGGGATCCCTGTGTTTTTGAGAATCGGGCTCCCTTTATCTACATACGGGGTATTTACAAGATGGCGGTGTTAAGTAGTCTTTTCGCTATCACTTCTGTAAGTTTTGGGCGATTTTGGGCTTTAAAAACCAAGAAAAACACCAAAAAAGAGTTCAAACGTACTTCCAAATAAGGTAAGATTACCATATATGGATGTGAATACGAACGACAGGTTTTTTAAGGCAATTGTTTGATATGAACTTGGTCAATATCTTCCTTGTCCCACAAGTCCTGTTCTGAGTGAATACTTCCGTCATGAGAATGGTCTGAATCGTATTCAGTGTCAGTAGAATCACTACGTGCTCTCTTCATGCTGCTTCCTCGATGATCAAGGTCAAAATGAGCTTTTTCTTTCTAGACACAAATACTTATAACAAAAACAGGCTCAAAGCCGACATCAGGGGTGACATGACATCGGATACAAAACCATCGCCCCGTTGAGCCAAAATTTGTTTCTTGGTTTTAAAAGGGACGGATGGGTTGGCTAACTCACGTATGTCGTCCACATGCTCTCTAAGTCTTTCTTTTTGTGCGTCCTTTATGGGGATCAGGCCTTTTGACAAATTCATGCAAACTTCACAAATGGCATGAACCTGTTCCGGACTAGCGGTGACCAGTAAAACCTTTCTTTGGTTAGGTGAACAATTGGTTAAATGGCACAAATAGCCAAAATTTTCTCTTAGCAAGTGGCTCATGTTGTCTGCACAGCTGATTGCATCAAATGAAAGGACAACAAAAAACCATTCCTATTTATCCCTTTTTCCATTGTCAACTAAAGGCATTTTATAATTTGAAGGATGTAATCAACACTAGAATCTAGCTAGAATACTAGAATCTAGACTACAATCCTAGAATCTAACTAGAATCTAGCTAGAATACTAGAATCTACACTAGCTAGACTACTAGAATCTACTCTAGACTACTAGAATCTAGCTAGAATCTACACTAGCTAGACTACTAGAATCTACACTAGCTAGAATACTAGAATTAATAATCTACACTAGAATCTAGCTATAGTACTAGAATCTACACTAGCTATCTAACTACTAGAATCTAGCTAGAATACTAGTATCTACACTAGACTACTAGAATCTACACTAGACTACTAGAATCTAGCTAGAATCTAGCTAGAATCTACACTAGCTAGACTACTAGAATCTACTAGACTACTAGAATCTACACTAGCTAGCTATAGAATACTAGAATCTACACTAGCTAGGAAACTAGAATCTAGCTAGAATCTAGTATCTAGTAGAATCTAGAATCTAACTAGAATCTAGTAGAATCTACACTAGACTATATTTGAAATCTAGAAGATATTAGAATCTAGTATCTAGTAGAATCTACACTAGATAGGATGTTAAATCCATTCTATTCAGATCTAGGTTATAGCCCATAAATAGCGTTTCCTTCAAGAATGGGTCTCATTCTTCAAAAGACGTGAGATGGTGCGGATGTGTCCTATATGCGGCAAGCCGCAACAAAACATATACACTCATTTAAGTAGAACTCATAAGTTGGACAATTCGCAGCGGGCGTATTGGCTTGGCCAGGAAAAATGCACAAAAGGGGGTCAGCGAAGCCTGTGGAAACCAAATGTGAAAGTTTTCAGTTACTCCATCCCTTCACAGCCTTAGTGGCTGGAATGACCGGCTCTGGAAAGACGGTCTGGGTTCAGAATTTGCTTGCACATGCTACACACGTAATTAGTCCCTCCACACAGCGCATCGTTTGGAGCTACTCACAATTCAACCAGCTTACGACCAGATGCTCAAAACTATACCTGGAATCGAGTTCGTCAAAGGTATAACCCCATGACATTGATGAGGATGGGCTTCTTTGACCCTAGGATCAATAATGTTATTGTGATTGATGATCAAATGACAGAGACGTCCAACGACAAGAGAATCATGAACTTATTTACCAAAGGATCTCATCATCGAAACCTCAGTGTCGTCTTCCTCTTGCAAAATGTCTATTTTCAAGGCAGGATCATGCGCACCTTGAGTCTAAATGCATCGTACCTCGTCTTGTTTAAAAACCCCAGAGACAAATTACAGATGATGACGTTAGGAAAACAAATGTACCCTAGGAAAGACGGAACAATTTGTTCAAAAGTACGAGGCCGCTGTTCAGCGGCCTTACGGCTACCTGTTCGTCGATCTGAAACCCAACACCCCGGAGGGGTGTCGACTTCGAACCAACGTTCTTCCAAATGATGCCCACCTATCCCAGACTGGGGGACAATCAGATGTGATGAAGACCATGGCTGACTTTTTTCAGCGTCAGGGATACTTACAGTCACCCCAACTTAATGCCATGCAGGAACTAGAAGAACAGATGGACGCCATTTTAAAAGACCCTAATGTTCCTCCAGAGTTGAAAACCAAACAATACACTCCATTGTTTAATCGCTACCTTGCTTTACAACACCAGCTTCCCAACGTCATTTTGAACACGACAACAAGGGAACCCGCGCCAACCGTCCTACCCCTGACGAGTCAATCTCTTAACGTGAAGACTCCGGAAAATGTGTCGTTGACAAGTGTGACCAGTGACAGTGGCATTGCATCACCAAAAGAACCCTCTTTTCTTCAACGTCTGACAACTAAAGTTAGAACACCTTTTATATCTACTAGTCCAAAGGTTACTGATAAGATACCATCGACCCCATTAAAAGTAGATCAACCCACCTTTTCTACCCCAATCGCTCCGTCGAGTGCAGCCCCACTGGAGTTTCCACCCACTCCTCCATCCACTAAAGAAAAACCTCCCAGGTGGATAGGTTATCAAGATGAACATAAGTATAGAGGACAGGTGTTCGATCCCCCGAGACGTTCAGAACGAATAAGAGCCATGATAAAGTCTATCCCTAGCTGGGAAAAATACTAGAAACTAAATGTATCTTTAAAAAGTTTTATTGTTGACAATAAAAGGTATTTGAAACTCATGTAGTTGTGATTACTGCAAGTAAGACCGTAAAATATGTAGATTTACAAAACAAGGAAAGATTTACAATATGTAGATTTACAAAACTTTTGCATTGCACAAATAAATGTTCTTTTTAATTCAGCCAAAGTATACGGTTTCGGTGTGTTTCTTCCACTAGTCGTTTGTGCAAGAGCATTGCCTTACGAGCATCATCTACAGGACTAGTAAACAATTCGCCTGTTTCCTCGACCAAATATGTAAAAATAGTGCGTGAGTGCGTGGGCAGATATCAGTGTAACGAACTGTTATTCCCTTATCAATGTCTGGAATAAAACAACACTTCTTCTTGGCCTTTTCTAGCCCTTGGCTCCAGTCATTTATTGCAGAAAGAGGCCAACGTTCGTGTTCGTGTGCGTAAAACTGAGATTGGCATAAATACCGAGCTATGTTTTTCAAATAAAGTCTGTTATCATGGGCTAAGAATGGTTGTTGTTGCTTTACTTCTGTCATCAGTTCATTCATTAGCACGCTAACCGGTTGAGTACTATACAGTTGGGTTATGTACTCTTCCATGATGACTTGGATGTCTTGGAAAGCAGGATCAGTAGGCTTCAGATTAAATTCGTCGATAAGTACATGTGGTATAAGAGTGAACAGATTATTAGCGGGAAACTCAACTTTAAGAGTTTCGCTTGCGACATCTCCCCATTCTTCCCAAAACGATTTGTTGACTTCAATTGTTGCAAAGATGAAATTTTTAGGTCCGTATCCTTTTTTTACCATTTCGTTGGCTTTGAACTCTTTTGCTTGGTACAAGTGAATGTAATAAAAGAGTAGACGAAACAGTGTTTTCAAATCCTGTACTTGTCTTTCACGGAGGATTTTGTCTTCCTGTTCCTCAACAGCAATATCGGTTGTTTTCGACTCGGCCATATCGATGCGGTAAGTTGGGATTGAGATCAAAATGTGAAAGAAGTGTAGCCCTTTCTATGTTTATAAGGGGAGAGCTACGCCCCCAGCCCATCCCACACGTCATTATGACATCACTTGGTACCAGTCCACTCGATCGAGTGACTGTATAAAAACCTGAAATATCGCTCATCGAGATTAAAACAATTTCAGGACAGCCACAAGAAAACAGAAACATGGATCACCTAACCATTGTACGAAAACCAGCTGCTGAAGCTACACCTTTATGGCAGTACGAAGTCCTTGAAACTGGGGAAACGTTTACAGATCTAACGGGGGACATTGCTTCAGCATATTCCTCTTACGTTCAACAGCACAAAATTAATGAATGGCTGCGCGAATACGAATTTCCACAATCTCTACCTACATTCGATGAATGTATTCCTGAAATCCAGCCGGAAATTACGGCAAGACAAGACGAAATTGAGAACTTACTCATCCAAGCCTATGCTCACGTTGTGATCAATATTATCATGGATTTGGTAGACGAAAACTGCGAGGGATGTCACAATTACGGTGGCCCAAAAGTTCACGGCAAATTAAAGAAACCCACGGCAGAATAAAGAAAACTCACGGCAAAATAAAGAAAACTCACGGCAGAATAAAGAAAACTCACGGCAGAATAAAGAAAACTCACGGCAGAATAAAGAAAACTTTCGGCAGAATAAAGAAAACTCACGGCAGAATAAAGAAAACTCACGGCAGAATAAAGAAAACTTTCGGCAGAATAAAGAAAACTCACGGCAGAATAAAGAAAACTCACGGCAGAATAAAGAAAACTCACGGCAGAATAAAGAAAACTCACGGCAGAATAAAGAAAACTCACGGCAGAATAAAGAAAACTCACGGCAGAATAAAGAAAACTTTCGGCAGAATAAAGAAAACTCACGGCAGAATAAAGAAAACTTTCGGCAGAATAAAGAAAACTCACGGCAGAATAAAGAAAACTCACGGCAGAATAAAGAAAACTCACGGCAGAATAAAGAAAACTTTCGGCAGAATAAAGAAAACTCACGGCAGAATAAAGAAAACTCACGGCAGAATAAAGAAAACTCACGGCAGAATAAAGAAAACTCACGGCAGAATAAAGAAAACTCACGGCAGAATAAAGAAAACTCACGGCAGAATAAAGAAAACTTTCGGCAGAATAAAGAAAACTCACGGCAGAATAAAGAAAACTCACGGCAGAATAAAGAAAACTTTCGGCAGAATAAAGAAAACTCACGGCAGAATAAAGAAAACTCACGGCAGAATAAAGAAAACTCACGGCAGAATAAAGAAAACTCACGGCAGAATAAAGAAAACTTTCGGCAGAATAAAGAAAACTCACGGCAGAATAAAGAAAACTTTCGGCAGAATAAAGAAAACTCACGGCAGAATAAAGAAAACTCACGGCAGAATAAAGAAAACTCACGGCAGAATAAAGAAAACTCACGGCAGAATAAAGAGAGCTCACGGCGAGATGGAGTTATGGCGGCCCAAAAGTTCACGGCAATTTACAGAAACCCACGGCACAATACAGAAAACTTACGGCAGAAAAAAGAAAACTCACGGCAACATGGAGCGAAGTCACGGCAACAGAAACCAACTCCACGGCAAAACAAAGAAAAAAAACACGGCGGAAGCGATTATTTTCATGGCGGAAGTGAACATTTCCAACAAGAAAACCTTGTATGGGTTACCTGTGTATGAAGCACATGGTCTCCTCTCTCGTTCGTCTCTCGTCGGGTGTGCGTTTCAACGATTGCCAGCCATGTTTTGTTGGAATTGTGGTTCTAAAGTACTGGATACTACTGCTTCATTTTGTACTTCTTGTGGAAAAGGTAAGCATAGTTTATAGAATGCAATTTTGATCTTAAATCTATGCATATTTAAACTTATTGTCATCAGATAATGTCGGTGAATTATAAATAGCTCAACCATCAACAATAGTGTTCAGTTCAGAATTCCCTTACATTCATGAAATTAAACTTGATTGTTTTCCCTGATTACCTTATTTTGTACAGATTAGCAAATAGCACTGACTCCGAACAGTGCAAACAACAATAGTCAAATAATTTGCTGCCTTTCCCGCCTTTTAATAATTCTTTGTACGGCTTCCCGCCTGAGCGTAAGGTATTTACTCGATGGGCTACCTGTGATTATGTTCAAAGTGCTTCATAACTTCAAATTTCTCAATTACAATTTTTTAAATTTTATATGAAGTTAGGAAGTAAGTTAAATATTAAGCCCAGGAAATGTTGAACGATTCAATAAATAAAAAAAAACTGTTTTTCAGGATTTCCTCATAATTTGCATAAATCAATGCCTATTGCAACTTCACTACTATTGAGCAACTGTGTGCTAAAATATAGTTAAAAAATAAGAAAAGCAAGGTAGCTTTTTGTCGTAGTTTTGTTAGGTCGGTAGGCAGTTTGAGAAACTGTTCCCAAATACCTTAAGGTGGCTCCTTCGGATAGTTACAAGTGATTTAGGGGTACAGGAGAAACCTTTTTATAGCAAAAAATAGATCCATTTTCCAGTACTTCATTGACTAACAATTTATTAAAGATTATGAGCTTTGGTTTTGGTTTTATCATAATAATCTCCATAGCAATGCTACACCATCAACAAAGAAAATATTATTAAATTGCATTTGTGGATAAGGAAAAATAATAATAATAATAATAATAATAATAATAATAATAATAATAATAATAATAATAAATCAATTTTTTGTTAAGCTAGCTTAGTGTCTGTCTGTCTGTCTGTCTATCCTAACAAAAAAATATAACAACCAAAAAAAAAACACAAGAAAAAACAAAAGCAAAAACAAACAAATAAACAAAAAACAAAACAAAAACCCCACTCACACCGTTAACTCATTCGATTGCTTCGCAATCTCTGAGTTAAAAAGCAAAAAAGAACTAACATAAAAATAATAAAAAAGAAATTACTTCCATTCTTATAATAATGACTTTTTATTGGTATGTTTTAGAACTTTCCAAACAAGATGCAAACAAGTCATTTGGAAGACCAGCTTTATCTACTATAAAATCATATGTAAGTTTTAAAACTGGCAAGGATGGAAGGCCAAACAAAAAACAGTTATGTGGAAAAGACAAGAAAAAGAATGATAAGCCTGAGGATAATGATGTTATTATCAATATCAAGTTAAAGGTGTTGTGTGATGGAGAGCTCAAAGATATGCAAGGGAAAAATCTGTCCATTAAAGTAAACAAGCACATATGTTACAAGGAATTGCTTGAACAGGCCAAATCTAAATGGCGTGACTTTCATAAAGACCTGTATTGTGAGGGTGCCGAGTATGTCTTAGTCTATGAAGATGGACAAGAAGCCATGTTTCTTCCAGGATCTTCCAAAGACTTCTTTAGTTTAGCAAAGTATAAGGAAGCTGTATTAAAGGACTACAAACGCATTGTATTATCTCTGCACAGTTGATGACTTGCAAGAATCTATGACTGACAGTGATGTTGAAAAAGAGGGAAAAGAGAGTGATAGTGCTAATGCACATTCTCTAGTAAGCAAGAGGAAAAGTGAAAGTAATACCCCAGACATAGCAACAGAGCCACCAAACAAGCAGAGAACAACTGTGACAAATCAATCAACAATCTCCATTGACCCAGGACCATCATGCTCGAGTACCAGTACTGTATCAGCAAACGGTGGTACCGACTTTTCGTGGTTTTACTATGATGAAATCGATCGTCTTTATGGCATGGATGATAGCCCTCAGACCTCTGAATCGATTAAGCCATCTTCTGTTCTTGTTCCAGATTGTGATGTGGATATCATTAAATCCCTAAAAAATAAAGTCATAGTTGATGGAAAAAACTCTCTCTATATAGTAATTAGGAGAGGTGCCACTTTGGACCGAGCTCTGACACTATGGCGTAGAGCTTCTGCTAAAGTTACTGCAGAACATGTGCTGAGAGTTAAATTCATTGGGGAGGATGGCATTGATGATGGTGCCCTGGCCCGTGAATTTTTGGCATCTACTGTTGTAGAAATAGGCAAAAAATTCTTTCCTGGTGGTAATCCATTGTTTTCTACAAATGACATACAGAATGGTAACTACAAAACCATTGGAGAATTGATTGCTGTTAGTCTTTCCCAAGGAGGCCACCACCATGCTTCCTAGCCCCAAGTGTTTACGATACTTTGGTATCTGATGTTGACTTGACATCTGATAACATTGACAAACATTTGACACAAAAAGAACGTGACACCCTGCAACAAATCAAAGAGAATGTTTCAAACCATGTCGACTTGATTGTTGAGCATGGATATATGGGAGTGGTCAACAATTGCAACATCGACTCCATTGTGGATGCAGTAGCAGTCAGCATGTTGAGCAGAAGAGCAACTGTTCTTAAGGAGTTCCTAAAAGGAATGGAGCTGCTTGGCCTTGCTGCAACCATGAAAAAGTACCCCAAAGTAGCCAGAAGCTTGTTTGTGATGGGAGAACAAAAAGAAGTTGATGCTGATTATCTCTTTTCTTTGATGGAGCCCAGTTACTCGGGAGATGGCACTTCACGTCGCCAAATCGAAGAGCGGCTTATGGACTGTTTCCAAGATTTTGTCTTCAAGCTTGAGAGTGAAACAGTGACTGGTTATTCTGAGGCTTTAGCTTGGAAAGGAGAAGGCATGGCTGTAGGTGATGATGATGATGATGATGATTCTGGCTCCACAACTCCTGATGGGTTTAATACACCTGACATGACGCCGGCATCTGTATTGGGCTGGCTCACAGGTCAAAGACACCGTGATTTGGTAGAAAAGAAGCCAATCTATGTGAGGTTTGACCACGAGTGTCTTCAGCGCAACCCACACCACAAGCTGTGTTACCCCTGTGTTGGTGCCTGTGGAAGAGAGATCACATTTCCTGTTGTCCACATGGCAAATGCAGATTCATTTAACGAAGTATTTTTAATGGCTTTTTGCAAAGGCCAAGCATTTTCTAGGGTTTAAACAATGCACGTGCTAGTTGCCCACGCATAACATGAGTAAAGTGTATTAGTTTTTGATCGATTTTATATTGTGGGCATGTTCTCCATATCGATGTTTTTTGAATGTTTTGAATTTGTTGTCAAGAGGATATGAAAATGCTCCTTCCTCCTTTTGTGACATTTTGTAATATTATCATTCTGTTTTACATGAGTTGGACTTTGCATTGCATACTTAGATACAGTGCAAATACAAATACTGTAGACGAAAGAAATATGTGTATACTGTACATATTGTATATCGGATTTTAGGTAAATCGATTTTCAAATGTGTAATGCTTGCATGTTAGAAGTATGCATGAACGACATCTCTTTGTGCACACTTCAAAATAATATATTTGCAGCAGTTTTATGAAATTATCAAGAAGGGTTGAAGGTGTGGCCTCTAGTGCACACATATTACAGTTTGTTTAAAGTCGTCCATTAAAAACTCCTCTGAGTGTGTGGAAGTTGTTAGAAGAAGAATTGAATTGGACACCATAAGATGGCTGTGAGCATTTATACTTTTCAACCTTTATAGATTTTGAAACCATAAATATGTTTCCTCTAGGAAATTACGAAGTCAGTTGCTAGTTAAAGTTTTCTTCAACAGTTTTTCCAAGCAGTAGAGCACATTCATTCTATCCATGAAACATATTTTACTGTTTTATGCAAAATGGTGTTAGCTGAACAATCGAAAGTGTAGGATCTTTGTTCAATTTGCACAATTTTGTTAGATAACAATTTTACCGATGAGGTAAATGCACTCTAACTTTTGAATGTTTGTTTATTTTTAAATGTGCCTTGAGCAATTTGATTAATATGAAATTGTTGCTACACTGTATGTAGTAAGGCTATAAACGGCCAGTTAATAGAAATTACACAGTTATAAAAGACTGGTAAGCTGTTAAACATTGATGCACTCTTAGGAGTTGAATTTTGTATCAATATATTGTTCCTGTTCTACATTTTTAAGTAGCCAAAATGTTCATTAACCATGTTGTGTATATTTATCTGTCTTTCGCAGAGATTATGAGAAAGTGCATTTTGGGAAATTTTGAAACTTTGATCTCTAAAATACCTATCTAAATGAATTTATATACAAAAAAATTATTGACACAATCAGTTTTGTAGTGGTTTGGTGTAAAATGATGTCTAGAATGACTAAACTAAGATTTCAAATTACCCATAATGCACCTGATGTATGCACATTATATTGTTGCGATTCTCAAAATTTCTACAAAAGAGTATCATTTATATGTATGCACATGATTATAAACAAAAAAATAATAACATATGTTACATACTGTTCAGTTTTATTAATACCAATCAAACCATTACATGGTTCATTGATTTATCTAGCAAAATTAAGGAACATTTATATTTGGGAAGTTCAGATTTTAATGATTACAAATACACTTGTGTTGTTATTGGTAGTAGAAATAATAACATGGTTTATATTGTTATCTTTAGGATGCACATCAGATACTTTTGGATAGAAATATAAAACTAATTTAGAATTTTCAAAGAATTTAAACATGGCAATCAGTCTTACCTTTATTTCAATACTGGTAAAAATATGAGTCTCCTTAAAATGTTGTGAATATTGGCTTACATTCCATTTACAGACACATTTGTAATTGTTTTGTAAAGATCCACAGCACTCTTCCAGTCATTTGGTAAAGTTACTTGCAATTCATCCATGACATACTTAAAGTATTCATGGTACTCTGAATAATCATCATCACAGGCTTCCACAAGGTGAGAGTAAGCATAATGTAAATAGGCATTCTGTACGGGCACAATAAGACCACTGGTACCCCCATGAAAGTCTGGAATAGTATACAAAGCATCTGGTCTACCACTGACGGTATCGAATCTAGACTTTCTTATGTAGTGACTATTCCAACTATCCTTTACTTCATCAAGACCAACTTGAAGTACTTTAGCGAAGCAAAACCATAAACATTCTTTCTGGATAGGATCAAGCATGTCAAGCTCACCTTTAGAATCCATATCTTTAAAAAACGATATCCACCAACCAGCATAATGTTTCTTAAAAAAACTCCACCATCCTTCAATGCGTTGGTTACGAGGAGATGGTACATACTTGTGGCTGTCAGGATCATTTCTAAAAAATGAATGAATTCCAGCCATCGTTCCATTTTCGGTGCCCAAATCAGTGTATAACATTATTGGACACCCCTCTTGCTCACGTACAGTATCCAAATAATACGCAGCGATGTTGTCAGGCAGATTATTTGACCGTGTTACATAGAGCCATAAAACTTTTCTGCTGTAGCCATCAATACATCCGTGTATAGGGAAGCCGAAGGGCTTTAACTTGTCATATCCATCTACATGCCAAGCTTGATTTGGACCACGGCAGATGTATACACGTCTAGCCAGCTTGTGCCTTTTTCTTGCTTCCACTCCATCAGGATCTAGTTCACGTACAATTTCCGCTACTGCTTTTCTAGGTACTCGTATACCTTTCCGCTGTAGTGCATGCCAAACACTGCGATAGCCCCAAGAAGATCCAGGTCCATCTAGTATTTCGCGGATTGAATTTCTCAAAGACTGGGGATTAAACTCAACCTTGTTTCTTCGAAGATTATAATGCTTGAGCTTTCTTTTCAGCTGACCAAGGCTATAATTTATTCCATGTTGCGTTTTCAAGATTTCACAAATTTCTCTGTACTCGTGTCCTTTATAAAACAGCGACGATAAAATATTTTTTTCGTCGTCCGCCATCTTTAAAAATGGAACAGACCGCTGACCATAATGTCCGACTTGAAACATTTGGAGACGAGACCATGTGCTTCATACACAGGTAACCCATACAAGGTTTTCTTGTTGGAAATGTTCACTTCCGCCATGAAAATAATCGCTTCCGCCGTGGTTTTTTTCTTTGTTTTGCCGTGGAGTTGGTTTCTGTTGCCGTGACTTCGCTCCATGTTGCCGTGAGTTTTCTTTTTTCTGCCGTAAGTTTTCTGTATTGTGCCGTGGGTTTCTGTAAATTGCCGTGAACTTTTGGGCCGCCATAACTCCATCTCGCCGTGAGCTCTCTTTATTCTGCCGTGAGTTTTCTTTATTCTGCCGTGAGTTTTCTTTATTCTGCCGTGAGCTCTCTTTATTCTGCCGAAAGTTTTCTTTATTCTGCCGTGAGTTTTCTTTATTCTGCCGTGGGTTTCTTTAATTTGCCGTGAACTTTTGGGCCACCGTACCTTCTCAAAGAGATCACGAGCGAGCTTTGGAAAAAGCCAACGAGAACACTGTAATGAGGGTGTTTTCAAAGCTGACAGAAAGTCTAGAACCATGTTTGAATCGGGGTTTGAATGGTCTTGAACTTTTGAAATACGACTGCAAAGACAGTAGAGCAGAAATAGTTTCGAGAAAAAGAGAAAATCTGGAAGCTCTCTTGATCAGCAAACTGAACTTGCTTCACGACATGTAAACTAAACTAGACGCACAATAGTGCGTTTACTCGTGCCCAGGTAGAATTGAGCCTGGCGTGGTATGCAGTGCATCATAAAACATAACTGACCTAATCATCCAATCACATCATTAGATGTTGCAGACCTCTGAGGAAAAGGACGTCTGTGAATTTTGTTTTTTGTTTTTGATGCGCTTTAGTTTCTGAATGTCTTATTATTTCTCCATTTTTTGAAGACTGCAGAAAATGAGCTTGGGATACCTGTGGTCTTACATTACCCAGATGCAAATATTGCATTCACTCGGGCTATGGGAGAGGCACCCGTAACTGCTGTTTATACACAGGCGAGCTGTCCATGGCAACCAGCAGCTCTTTTGCTTTGATTTGAACAACTTGTGTTCATTGACAACATAAACAGGTTGCCAGTTTAATTCATTTGTGTTACAGTTCTTGCAGAATAGAAATGTTTTAACACTAGCTCCCTGGAATTTCTTTATATAATATCTTTTGAAAACAACATGTTCTTGACTGACCCAACTGTTTATACACAAGCAGCAAGCAGCACCAAACCACTTTGAACTATAGACACAAAATGTTGCATTCACTCGGGCTACCAGCAAAGGAGCTTCTTTGCTGGTAACCCAAGTAAATACAACACCTTGGATTGGTAAGCTGTCATCAAAAGTTTTGTTACAATTTGAGCCAAAACAGAGCAGACAACTGCTCCTGAGATATTTATCGATGAGATCAAAAATCCTTAAGTTGCTTGTTTGCCTATTGAAGTTGTAATATTTTAAAATAACAATACAAACTAAGTGATTTTCCTTTGGTGTGAAAGAAAAATGACCATTTAGTTTGTATTAGTTGTTTTTGAAAAGACCAAAAGAGTCAGAGAGTTTATTACTAATTATTAGTTAGCCTAATTCTTTCACGGTGAAGGAAAACCACTGTATTGCCTAAGCACTAATTGGGGAACAATATTCTAATATTCTATGCATACAAATCTCAGCTCACTAGGTTTTTTTTTTTTTTTTGTTTGTTTTTTTCCTCCTGAGGTGGGAAAACTGCATGATGCAGAGAATAGCACTCAAAACAAGGCAGAAAACCAACCAACCACCATTTACGGTTTTTCATCAAGTGATTAAATGCATCAAACTTCATTTTATACAATCTTCTTCATTAAAGACATGATATCATGACCTCGCTAATAAATAAGATCCCCCTTGCTGAATACTGGTTGTGGTTGACTTGTGTAAATAATTTGTATAGTAATACAGTTGGGATTTGATGAGCACAATAAACATATAAAGGCACTCATAATAGCACATGTGGCTACAGCTTAGAATATCAAAATGAAATAAAAGGCATAAATATTATGTTCTGCAGAATTCTGCAGAGTACTAGAAGTACAACTTAAAACTTGATGTGGGCTTCCTGTGGTTGATATCAAAATATTTCAGAAAATGAACGCTCTTGACTGTAAAAGTAATTTAAGCTTAATTCCAGAACAGATAAGGTTTTAAATCCTTCATATTTTTCTTTTTGAAGTACCAAATACAAATATCTTGACCTCATTCGTTTCAAAGAGTAAAATCAAACGTGAGAATATTAACTCAAACTGCTCAAAGTCAGCTGCAGTTTACTGGGTTTCATCAACATTTATGAAAATGACAGTCTTAAATTTCAAAAGTCATCCCTATCCCCTATGATAGAGGAGGTAAATAAATAAGTCTTAAAGGCAGCTTAGTCGGGTTTTGAGTTCGGTACTAAAGCGAAATATTTGGCTTACGGCTTCGCCGGCCTCGATTCCTAAATTTCAAATGAAGAGGTTTAAATTTTACCTTGATTGAGACTCACGTGAAGCTGCTACAACGCAATTACTGTATTTATAGTGGAGTTTAGGTTATTAAATGTCCGTGACTCGTGAAAAATCCTACACTGTTTTGGTACTAAACTTGCTGGAACGTGCGCTGCCTCGTTTTCGTGCTCGCCTCGTTTTTATGGCAGATTCTCGACGACGACGAAAGATAGACTTATAGAAAAGGTAAACCTAGACTCGTGCCGGCCTACGGCCTGGGCACGAGTAATAAACAGTGACTTATAGGTTTGAACGGTGTTTTACTTTTGAGATTGTAAGGACAAGAGGATGAATGACATTTTTTTAATCGTGAAACTAAATTTGCTTCACGACATGTAATTATCATAGTTATATCTGTATTTTTGCAATAAACTTTATGTTATCAAAGTATTTTATGTGGAACGTTTTGTGTCTAGAACTTATGCAAATTCGCGACCAGTTCTGCTTCATTTGTTTGTTCAAAGCTTTTTTCATTGTGTACATTGGTCTTATTAGCTCATGTGTCTTGTCACAAAGGCCTTTTCGTTCGTCGATTTTACATCCTTTTAGAGTATTATTTTGTCCCTTCTCAATACATTCGGATTACTTTAACTGTATCTTTGATTACTTGGTACATGTCTGACGATAATGCTCTAATTAAACGCGTTAGTGTTTTTGACTTGTTTAATATCGAGTTGTTTGCACACTTCCACTGCATTCTTCGTTTGCATCTTACGTCACAGATCACAAAAATTCAAACTAAAATCTAATTTCGAGTCCTATCAGTTTTATTCTAACATATGTTATAGAAAATTGTGATGTGAGTTATTTTGTAGACTTATATTCAGATATTTTGATGGACTCGATGTTTTTTGGTCGAGTTGTAGAAGCCCTAGTTGTGTCACACAACGTAAAGTCACGCGTCTAAAATGCCGTGGAAATCAATATAATTGTGTCAAATTAAATTAGTTTGGTTTTATATATACTTAGAAATGCTATTCATAGTTAAATCAAGTGATATTTATCAACTTTATGCTTGAATTTATGTTCTGAAATTTTGGCAGCCATGTTGGAGGACAACGATATGTCCTCCAAGATGGCGCCGCCATACATTTACACTAAAATTTGAGAAACTTCATTAGTCAATAGCTCGGTAGAGTGCAAACACTAATTCTGTGAAATAGAGTGATTTTCATCGGACTGTGAAACAATTACTAATAGTCAGTGTCTAATAGTGTCTAATAGTTGTATTGCAACAAAAGAAAACAATGGATGCAGATCAGTCTATTAGTGTCTATTTGCTTAGTAACTATTTCACAGTCCGTTGAAAATCACTCTAGAGTGATTTTTATCGGACTGTGAAACAATTACTAATAGTCAGTGTTTAATAGTGTCTAATAGTTGTATTGCAACAAAAGAAAACAATGGGTGCAGAGTCTATTAGTGTCTATTAGCTTAGTAACTATTTCACAGTCCGGTGGAAATCACTGTATCATCAAAGTTTTTATTGACAATATAGTTGTTAGTTAGTAACTATTAGTCACTATCACTCAACCAGAACATTCTTCATAACAATACTCTGGAGACATCAAATACACAAGAGACTTGAAACATATGGACAATAGCTTTAATATTCTCATTAGGTAATTTGAAAGACTCTTTATTGATCATTAACGAACTGTTTCTAGTTTTGTATTCAAGCACGGAAACAGCACAAATTAACAATAAAAAACATACAAAAAATCATAAATATAAAGTACAATTGAGAGTTTGCAAATTTTCATACTTATACAGCATGCACTCTACAATATATTTTGAATCTACATGTAGAAATACTTGAAATACACCTTATATTATCAAACTAGCAGTTACTCATGATAACGTACTGCTGCATGCATGGAGTAAATACCAAAATATAAACAGAAAAGAGCAAAACTGAATTTCACTCATGAACTAGCCTGCGTGCAGCACGCAGGCTATCATGAACTTGAACTTAAAAGATGAAAACGCTTTTAAAATATACTTAAACTTTGTTCCTCTTAAGTTCTCCTTTTCTCTTCTTTCTTGTCTCCTCTTCAGTTCTTTAGAGCACTTGCACATGTCTTTGAACTTCTGCCCATTCCTTGATCAATCAAGTTTGTCCAAAAGCTTTGAGTGCCTTCCTCTTTCTAGTGAAAGCTAAATCAAATACTAGAGCAAATCATGCTCTCGAGGGACACATATACCAACAATGAAGCTTGTTTATATAGTTAAACAATAATTGAAGTATAGAAAGGAATTATTGCAAATTTACATTTATTTTTTACTGCAATGTAGCATAAGTAATATAATCATGTCCAAATCAATAGCTACTTGTTAGTGTGTTTCCCTAGAGAAACGTGATCAATTCTAGTATTTAAACGAGATTTGGCCATTCATGGCAGTTTACTACAATTAATCAAGCTGGAAGCTGATGAGACTTCATTGCAGCGATGGACAACAGAGTGCCCAACAAGAAGAGACCAAAAGGAAAAGTAAAGGAATACTGAAAAGAGGAACGAAGAATATTATGCATGAAATACATAATTCTATCTTCACTCCTTCCGTGTATAGTTAGTCATTTGGCACTTATATAGTGCATTGAGAAATGGTGAAATGCGTTATATTAGTGTCAGTTTGTGATTTAGTCGATATTTGCATCAACACAAGCAAATCCACCGCTAGCTTGGCAATAGACTATGAGATAGTTCTACATGTATGTTCAAAGTACTTTTGTGTGACTGGTTTGTTAGAGTGCATTCAATTTTATCAATAAAGTCTTTAATTTCAAGGTAATGAAATAAAGTTGTCCATATGTTTCAAGTCTCTAGTGTATTTGGTGTCTCCAGAGTATTGTTATGAAGAATGTTCTGGTTGAGTGATAGTGACTAATAGTTACTAACTAACAACTATATTGTCAATAAAAACTTATTTGATAGTATTTCACAGACATAGAGCGATAACACTAAAACCGTGAAACAAGTACTAACTAAAAAGTACAAATAGTACTAATGAAACAATAGAAAACAAAGGGTTTTGCTACTATTTGTCTCTATTTTGTTGCTAAGTTATTTCACGGTTCTAGTGTTATCGCTCTAGTGCAAGCACTCTAAAGAATTGCTCTTGTGCACCAAAAATTGTCCCAGAGGTGTTGCTTTAATTGCTCTACAAGTACATAAGCATCTTATTTTATTTGGCAAAAGTAATAATATTTTAAAATTTCAAAACATCAATGTACCACGTGGTTGCAAACGAAGAATACGTGGAAATAAAGAGCTTTTTCATAAATTTGATTGGGTTCATCTTGTATCCAGTAGATTAATGGTTGAAGGGTTCAACTGATTTGTGCGAAAACTCGAAGCCCTCGGTTTATAAGACGTCTGTCCTGCAAGCGGATCGCCGGCGCGTGACTCCCTGGTCGCCGTTGTGTGACTCCCCTGGCACCGGAGCGTGACATCCCCTCTATCGGGGCGTGACTCCCACCCCCTCCCCCCCCTTGCACCGGCGGGCTCCGCCTTGCACCGGATGCAGAACTCTTACTTTCCTACTACTAACAGGGCAAGTTGGTCGGGTAGTAATTCTTGTCAAAGACAGCTGGGTTTCGAAAAGGCTCTGAAAAGTATTGAATCTGCTAACTTAGTAGTTTCATTACTAAATTATCCTCCTTAACCCGGTTGTCACCTCTATTTTCAGGCAGTCTCGATTTAAAATTATAGAATTTTCATGATCAGGGAGATTTCGAAACACAGGAAACCCAAGACTGCTAGGCTATACATAATACTAACGTCTGTTAAAAATGTTGACGGTGTGGGCACGTGACGTTAATTGAGCCAGCAATTGGACAACCCTCTAGGGCGGTACAAAGAAATTGCCACGTCAATACCTGAAAGCATTCCTAAAACGATCGATGGTCTTGTCGTGTTACCTCGTGGTCTTGCAAACATTTCTATAATGCGATTTCAAACGCGGCTTGCATTTCGACTGCTCGTGGTTCTGTTCTGCCTTGGTGCCTCTTGGTTTTTAATACTAAAGCGACAGCAAGTCTTTAGACGGCGGAATGTTACCTTTGCTTCTTCACACGAACGCTCCACACCGAATGCAATTGTTACCTCTTCACACAACCTCTTCGCGCCTGTTATTTCCACTCATGTTATGGATGTCTCCTCACACAACTTCTCCAGGTTGCAATCTCTGAAAACAAGGACATGTAACGAAAGCGAAGTACTTTCATCGCAATTTCACTTTCTAGAAGTCAAGCTTGTTTGCCAAAAAGTTGAAGATCCTTGCTACCTTTGGTATTGGGATGTAGCCAATTGGACTCTCATTTACACTCGCCAAAAGATGGCAACCAAAAGCCCTACAGGTTTTTGCCCCAAACCGATTCATGGCGTGCGAACAGCGAAGATTATATATCCCGAAGGAAGAGTCGAATACCCAGGCTGTACAAACGAGAAGTATCCGTGTGCTCCAATGTCTTTGTTTGCCGCATCTTATGAGAAAAGCCTCCAACAACGAATAAATCGGAGTCCTTGTTGCAGAAAGCTTTTAATAGACATCACCCACCATATGGCACGCGTGTTCGATAAGTATAACATCACATATATGTTACTTTTTGGAGCAGTAATAAGTCTAGTGCGAGATAATGGAGAATTGATACCATATGATACCGATACTGATGTTGGAGTTGATGTGATGGACTTAGACAAGCTTGAACAAGCCATACCCGATTTACAAAAACCAGGCTATATTTTCAAGTGGAAAATGGAATATACGAATGGTTTAAAGCGATATATGATTGGGTGTACTAATAAACAGTGTTTAACGGGCCCAGGAATCGCCCTTTATTCGATAAAAGGACACAACATTGAAGCACCAGTCACAAATTGGCGGCCTTTGCCAATCAATCTTACTTTACCTCCGATCAGACGTAAGTTTGAAGGCCTCGAGGTGGGTTTCCCCAAGGAACCTGAACGGTTTTTAGATTTTTATTATGGTAAAGACAAATGGAGAACACCATTCAAATGTACGAAACACTATTACGACCAATGCTCCGAATAACTGATACTCTAGGGTCAATGGGTTCCGGTTAAAAAGAATATATATCAAATCCAAAAAACATTGTCACAATGTCGCAACAAGTTCACAGTGTACACTGTAAGACTGCAAAGGATTTTGATAGGTATCCTATTTTCTGTTAAGGTGGCCCGTACCTATTGATTTGTTTGTCAGACATGAATTTCAATCGCGTCTTTTTACATCAAAACCTTATCCGATTTCTAAGAAATTTGCAGCCATTTGTCTTCAAGCCTTGAACTTTGCACCCATAATGATTTTTTTGCGACTTCTGGTAATTACCAAATCAAGAGTGTGACCGCGTGCATGAGTGGTGGAACACACATTCTGGATTAGATTGTAGGCGTGAATTAAATCAAGAAACCGCTGTAGCATACTATCATCAGTGGTATCTACATGCAAATTGAAGTCCCCAGTCAATAGAAGATAGCCTGGTGAAGTTACCAAGTGTCCAAGATAATCAGCAAACTCGTCCAGAAACAGGGAATAACTGAGGCCTGGAGGTCTGTAGACCACGACCAGCATCGGAGAAAATTGCCCATACATTTGGAACATTTGCTCTTTTCGGTCCCAGCCTCTCTCTTTTTGAGCAATTCCTACACAAAGTAGCTCAAAACCCGCTCAAAATGTAACAATAACACTAAAGAGCGTGTAAGTAATGTTTTACGTCTATTATTATTATTATCTACTTTTCTTTAGCTGTTCGAGACTGTGAGTCTTTGGATGCCGTAAGAGGCGAATGTATAGCCAACGGATAGAATGAGCTTATAAAATCAGCGAAAATACGGTTCTAAATTTTATTTATTTATTTATTTATTTATTCAACTTCCACTGAGTGCATAAAATATAATGATAGATAATTATAAATGGTTGAAATAATAACTTAATAATGGCAAGGAAAAAACTCAGTGAGGGATTAACCGATTCCTATGAATTATATATCAAAATGTTCGGAAAAACATGGGGTTTTCAAATCCACTGTTTGATTTTTGACAAGTTCTGTTTTATTCAAAGAGAGCCGATTTTCTAGCTTGACCCCGGTTTTGTCACGCATTTTCTCTTGTAAAAACCGTTCAATTGTATTCATTCAACTCGAAAAATACGGTGGTTTTTTACAATAGAATTCGATCCAAACCATAAAATACAGTCTGTGAATAATTGAATTAACTGTATCCACTGTTTGATTTTGCTTAGATAGTTATTATTTCGAGAAAAGATCCAAAAACCGTGTTTTTGAGGACTTATTTGTATGGGCTCATGTGGGGGGCGTGAGCATGAAATCGTATAGCTGACTATTTGTTAACAGATTTTCTCCGATGCGCACAACACAACTGTTTGATTTCGCTTTAGCACGTATACTAGAAAACTGCGGCCAAAATCCTTTGCAGTCTTGGAGTGTACACTGTAGACTTGTGGCGACAACGTTTTTTGGATTAGGTATATAGTATAAATGAACTGGAGAACATAATTGAACTAGACGCCTAATAGGCGTTCACTCGGGCTACATCTGTGTATAGTACTTGGGGAGAAATGGAGAACAGAAGTTGATGGAAACCAGTTTGACTTGTCAGTGTCTTTTGATTGCAAAAATGCATGACAAGTACTCCCAGAGTAGAACACAAATTATATTGGGGAGAAAGTAGTTTGTACATAATTGTACCACATCATGGTTATTAATATAGTATAGTTATTAATATACTGCTGGTCTTTTTATCATGCCAGACATATACAGTATACAGTCTGCTTTATTTTGTAAATGCCTACCAAATGATCCAATATGATCTATAGATAATACATTATAGCTCACACAATTTAAATTTCTATTCTGTACTTTTTTACTTTGATTTATGGAAACAAAACTTACAAACTGTGGCAGACTGTTTCGATGTCCAAGTTAAAATGATTTTGATATTGCTGTTGTCACATTGGTAGATTCTAGAAGTACCACAGTTACCTTTCTATGAAATCATTCCAGTTTCTTAACACAACTTTTCAATACATGTATTCCCATGTTTTTAATATGGAGCAGATCAATGATTATAGCAGTAGTCAGTTGTTGATGCTTTATTTGAAGAAGTGTAATGTCATACAATATATCTATATGCTTATTACTGATACCATATATAGCTTCTCCATGCACATCAATCTGATACTACTACATACAGTAATATCTTCAATTCAATCCACTTTATCTTGTTTCTGTGAACATGGTTGCACAAAGCTTGTACAAATTTGTGGTTGAGTATCACTTTTCATTGATTGAAAATATCATTTTGTACATTCTAAAATTATT
Source organism: Telmatactis stephensoni (assembly GCA_029948255.1). Lineage (NCBI taxonomy): Eukaryota > Metazoa > Cnidaria > Anthozoa > Actiniaria > Isophelliidae > Telmatactis > Telmatactis stephensoni. The sequence continues at coordinate 60,159 of JALIZF010000928.1, forward strand.
CTTCAATTGTTGCTAATATAAGGTCTCATAAACATTAAACTATATTTTTATCTGCTAACATTGAGCATGATTGACAATAAAGTGCATTCAATATAAGCTTAATCATGACATTGTACAAAATACAGATTGCACTAAATGTTTATAAGTTAAGCTTAATGATAAAAAATCATTTGTTTTCCATTGTTTATTTGGTGTAATTTTGCACCATTTACTAATTCCTGTTTCCTGGCTTAATTATTGAATACACCCTAGTCACCTTATTAGTCTTATTACACAAAGGCAAGAATTTCCTAGTCTTTCTAGTTAAAATAAACATTGTAGATATTCAAGTTAATTACGGTTCGTTTTTAACACGGCTCTCAGGAAGAGCATGACTGTAGACAACGGCCGTGTAAGCAAATATTATGTGCAAGCAGTGGTGAAATATTATTAATTTAAACAAACTACTGATCTATTAAAGACAATATCTCCGTGTCTTACATGTCTGTCCTCAAGTGAAGTTCGCTGCCACAAATCGATCTGTCTCGTGTTCTTGGACGATCAATACATTATAAGTTGTAATGATTACAACAGCTGGTAAGAAGGTCATCACTAAATTCGAGAATTCGATATTAACGATTAAAGCAAAGTATCTTGAGATTAAAAGCCAATAGTTCGAAAAATCTGAAAACTTCCGATTGATAGCGTCCGCCATTTTGTTCTCAATCTCTCGCGACCACAGGAAGCCTCGTGGTCAACAGTGTACCCCAAAGGCTTCTGGGTAATTTGCCGATTTGCGACGTTGATAGATTGATAGACCGAAAAGGTAAACGACTCGAGCTACCACAGGTAGCCCGAGTAACTAGCCGTTTCTAATAGAAAGTGAAATGCTGCGAGATGTCAATCTCTGTTTCAGTAGTTGGTGTTGCATTAGCTTTCAGCTGTGGTCAGTATGAACACAACACATCACCTAAAAGCCATCAACTTCTCAGCCACTGATGATCGCCATCAATCGAGTGTTGATGAAGGATTCAATACCACAGTAAGCCCATGCAACTGTAATCCTGTGCTCTACTCATTTGTTATCCTCAGTACGTAAAATTTATATAAACTAGACGCACAATGGTGCGTTTACTCGTGCCCAGCCCAAAGAATTGAGCCAGCTTGGGATACCTGTGGTCTTACATAAGCTAGATGCCAGCCATCAGTTTATTTGCTTGGTTGCCCATCCAATTTGTAATATTTTCAAATAATAAAATTTAAGTGTCTAATGTATTCTAGAGTTACTTTGCAGATGAAAGAAAAAGGACTATTTGGTTTGTATTAGTAATGTTGTTACTGAAAACAAAAAGATTTACAGTCTCCTATTAGTTAGCCAATTCTTTTACTAGCAAAGGAATGTGCTCGATTGCCTAAGCATCAATTTGGGGAACAATAAATCAAAATTTCTATGCACACACATTCCAGCTGACTAATTTTTTCTGGGGACGGGAGAATAGGATAATCCAGAGAAAAGGGGTAATCCTGCACTACCATTAGAATGAAGCTTGTGATTTGTTCAAACATTTCAGTAAAAAAAATATGTGGATTATGATGAACAATGCCTTTTGTTCTACATTTAATCTCTCTCCTTTGTTTTGTTTTACCATTCTTTGTTACTTGAACAAATCACAAGCACTGTTCTGACCGCAGTGTATTACTGGAGAAAAGCACCAGAAACAAGGCAGAAAACAAGTCCTTCAGCATTTAAGTTTCTCATCAAGTGATTTATTGCACCAATCTTCCTTTTATATATCTTCCTCATGAAAGACAGAGGTTATCATACAAACTTAGCTAATAAATGAGATACACCTCCCTGAAAACTTATTGTGTGAGTAATTTCTATACAGTTTCAAATAGATGTACGCAACAAAGACTTAACACAAAATGTACTATAATAGCTTAGAGGTAGGATATCAAAATGAAATAAAAGGCATAAATTCTTGATAAGTACAACCAAACTCTTGGTTTGGGCTCCCTGTGTTTGCCTGTTTTCAAAATCAGCAAACTGGGAAATATGTGAACGCTCTTGACTGCACAAGGAATATAATTCCAGAACTGATAACGCTTTGAATCCTTCAAATTATTCTCTAAGTACCAAAGAGATTATTAGCACCAAACACAAATATCTTGACGAGTGAAAGACACTTTAGCCGGCTTTTAGTAAATCAAATCTACCGTGGACGAGAAGGGCCACTTCAAAGTTCAAAGTTCAATGTTCAGACTTCAAACTTCAATGTTCAAACTTCAATGTTCAAACTTCAATGTTCACAGTAACTTCAGTAGTTTACTCTCATTTTGCACAGATAAAACTTTTAGAATTGCCACAGATCAAATGTTTTTAGTCAGGAAAAGAGAGTAAGGCAGTTATTGAACTACTTTTATGCAATATCGTCGAATTCGGCGTCTCTTCAATGTTCAAACTTCAAACTTCAATGTTCAAACTTCAATGTTCAAACTTCAATGTTCAGACTTCAATGTTCAAACTTCAATGTTCGAACTTCAATGTTCAAACTTCAATGTTCAAACTTCAATGTTCAAACTTCAATGTTCAAACTTCAATGTTCAACTCTTCAATGTTCAAACTTCAATGTTCAAACTTCAATGTTCAAACTTCAATGTTCAAACTTCAATGTTCAAACTTCAATGTTCAAACTTCAATGTTCAAACGTCAATGTTCAAACGTCAAGGAGCATTGGAGTTGTTTATAAGAATAACTGAAAATGTGAAGCTTTACACTTAAATGACCCTATATTTAGATCCTGAGCTAAATTTACAATGTCACCATCAACTTGTTCCCTAAATAGTAGATTATCACAAACCAAAAAGGCAGCAATTGTGGAAATGGATGGGGATGCTTTTTGGAGTCCAAATCAGTGATCTTGTACCTTTCAGTATAGTAAAAACTAAAAAAAGGATTACTGGAATGATTTTAATTATCTGACTTGTGATGCTTGAGCACATTGATAAGTGGGTTTTTATTTTAAGATTGTTCTATTTTTGTTGTTCTATGTTTTAGTTGGTACCTTTTAGGGGTAGAAATCAGTTGTTAACACTGACCTACCAGGATAAGATTCATCATTCCCTCCCTCTTATATATAGGAGTTTACTATCAGTTTTTTTTTGATAGATAGTCACAAAGGCATGGTCATTAATTATCAATGATTAAGGTGACTCGGGGTAGTTGTTTTCAGACCGCACCGCACATTTTCATTTGGCGCAATGGACAACTTAATGCGTACCAATGGACTTGGTTTCTACACCAAATGTGAGCATAAGATTGAAGTTTTAAATGATGTTATAATTAAATCGATCAACGTTTTTAAAATAGCAAAAATTGAACATCGTCAAAAATGGTTTTCCTCTAATATATCGCAAAATTGATGAGCTTCAGACAAGCGGTAAAGTGCATAGAAAAATTGAGACAAATGCACAACATTTCAAAGTAATTTTAAGAGATTTAATCTGTTTGATTTTCTTTAAATCACCAAAGTTTCCACAGATGCTGTATTTCTATTCTTGGATATAACGACAGCGTAAAAAATACTCGAAGTACGCAAAACACCACGAGAACACTTTGGAAATATTGCTAAAATATACACTTACCTTACGTGAAAAAGCCGACTTTCAACTCTTCATCGATGTCTAGATATATTTTTTTCTTTCCGAGTCTCTTGTGAGACATTTTCTCCGCAACTTTGTACATCAGAAGTTGTTTTTGAAAATCTCAAAAACGCAGGCATATTTTTGCTTGGCGTTTAAGTAGGGCATTACTTGTTCTATACACAGCAATATTGCAACAGCTCATTCAAATACAAGCACTAAAACAACCCGAAACTTAAACCTGATGTTGACCCAAACGCCAGCTCAAAACTTGCATTGAGACAACCATTCGACTCGCTAATTAGCATATTGCACTCGCAAATTAATTGTTCACAGCATGTGCACGTGCATAGCATACAGTTCCACGCTACATGCATCAGAAATACATAGAAATACAGCATATCTTTGCAAACTTTGGTGATTTAAAGAAAATCAAACAGATTAAATCTCTTAAAATTACTTTGAAATGTTGTGCATTTGTCTCAATTTTTCTATGCAGTTTACCGCTTGTCTGAAGCTCATCAATTTTGCGATATATTAGAGGAAAACCATTTTTGACGATGTTCGATTTTCGCTATTTTAAAAACGTTGATCGATTTAATTATAACATCATTTAAAACTTCAATCTTATGCTCACATTTGGTGTAGAAACCAAGTCCATTGGTACGCATTAAGTTGTCCATTGCGCCAAATGAAAATGTGCGGTGCGGTCCGAAAACAACTACTCCGAGTCACCTTAAATTACCAGCTTATTGTCTAATGACAAATTTGAAAATATCTTATAATTCGGTGATCTATAGTATTTATAATGAATAGATGTTCAAGGCTTTTTATAACATATTGTCATATTTCATGATTTTTTATTATAATGATAGAGTGATTTTCATCGGACTGTGAAACAATCACTAATAGTCAGTGTTTAATAGTGTCTAACAGTTGTATTGCAACAAAAGAAAACAATGGGTGCAGAGTCTACTAGTGTCTATTAGCTTAGTAACTATTTCACAGTCCGGTGAAAATCACTCTAATGGTTATTGTTATTCTATGCTACATTTTCTTTGTTTGATACCTATGTCAGTTGTTGACCACAGACATCCCAAGCTCATTATCTGTCAACATTAATAGCTAAAATACATGCTAAGAATCTAAAATATGACTTTTGACAAAAATCAATCACAAATATTACATAAATATGACATTTTGTGTCTTGTAATGTTATTATAATTGTAAGTTAATTTTAATTGAAATTATAAACATTATTTCACCGTAAAAAATGAAAATATAAGGCTTAATTTACAATTATTATTATAACTTTGAACATTGAAGTTTGAACATTGAAGTTTGAAGTTTGAACAATGAACATTGAAGTTTGAACATTGAACATTGAACATTGAAGTTTGAACATTGAAGTTTGAACATTGAAGTTTGAACATTGAAGTTTGACGTTTGAACATTGAACTTTGAACATTGAACATTGAACTTTGAAGTTTGAACATTGAAGTTTGAAGTTTGAACTTTGAAGTGGCCCTTCTCGTCCACGGTACAAATCGAACATGGAAATATAACTTAAACTTAATTCAACTGCCTCGAATCAAGAAAGTTTTGTCAGTAACATGAAAATGCCAGTCATCTAAAAATTCCAAAAGTCTAAACAACAGAGGGATATAAATATATGTCTCAAACCAGCTTAGTCATGTTTTAGAAAGCGAGATTTGCAAGCTAACATTTGAATATAAGTTATCGTCGATTTGTAAGTCAATTTTGAATGAAGAAGCTTGAATTTCAAGAATTTACCTTGATTGAGACTCACGAGAGACTCCTATAACGCAATGGCTCGATCCGACTGCATTTATAGTGAAGTTTAAGTTACTAAACATTCCTGACTCGTGAAAATAACTCTGTTTTGCTCAGAAAGTTTACTGCTTGATGCAAGTCAAACTGAGCTGAGTCATGTTGTCGCGATGGAACGTGCGTGGCCTCGTTTCCATGCCTGCCTAATTTGCATACACATTTGCGACTACGACGATAGATAGATAGATAGATAGATAGTTATATATCCTCACTGCATACTCATTAACTCATCGTATAATTAAGTTATGGGAGGAGTCCGCGACTGATGAGGTAATAAGCATGTAATAAGGATATTGGCAAGTCAGTTTTGAGTTTGTTTTGCTTGGTGAAATTCGGCCGGGTTTGTGTAATGAACTGCCGTATTCTCCTGTGGGACGATTTTCTTTGAATTTTAAAAATGGCCGAAAAAGGATGCCCATGAGTTCCGAATTAGAAAAAACTTGTAGTTGGAAAACCTATTAATCTACACCACCAGCCACTATTGCCTAACAACCTCCCTCATTGGACACTTGGACTGCGGGTTGATCATAGATTGTAAAGAACGCTTCCCTACTGTAATTTATGCTGCAAAGAAGGTATAACTGAACGAAAACGTTGCTGGTTGAAATATGACGAAATTGCTGTTACTTTCGAGGAGCACAATGTCTAGTCGAATTCAATGACTTATTCCCTCTTAGGGATAACTTTTGGGGTTAAAAACCAATACAAATTCTATGCAGGGCACATATAGCAAATTGGTAGCTATATTGGCTGTGTTTGCAATGGTTGGTTGAAAATGGCCATACATTAAGAAAATCTTTAGAGTCGAGGATAACGGGAAAACGCTATTGTCTTTATGGAGACAATCCCTTCAATAATTTGGGGGACACTGGAGGAAGACAAAGGGTGCTCACATAACAAAGCAAATCGACTTCAACATTCAATGGTTCTGGTCCATGCCACGCTAGCGTTGATTAGGAATCTAGAGCTAGGATCCTTCGGCTTGAGGCCAACACTTAGCAAAACACAACTCAAAACTAGTGCACAGGCTGGTCAACCGCCACCAGGGGAGGTGGGTGGGTCGCAAAAGTTCACGTTGTGCCGGCGTATCTTGAAGTGACCACTCCTAGATTGAGCAGGCTTATTTATACTCTGAGCTAATTAATTATGCAGTGAAAATAATCTGAAATTGTAGGTTCAATTTCCGTTGGAGGCGTGGATTAGTCCCCGTCTTCATTGATCAAACATATATTACCTGGTAACTTCCCGCTACTCTCTCCATTACTCAGATTCCAACTCCGAAAATCCGCACTCGTAACCAGCACTCTCTCCTCTTTAATTTGCCAGTTATCACTGCATCGTTAACAGTCTGCCAAATGCAAACAGTAATAATACCAATTGAACTAAAATTGGAAATTAAAGAAGATTCATAGTGTCTCAAATTATCAAGGGAACTCGTGAGACTGACGCCAAAAGTAGAGAAATTACTCTTAGAAACCACCACTCACAACGAGTGGGCGTGTACGGACCGCTCTTGTCGACCAGCTAAACTAGGTAGCAAGACATTGCTTTTCGTAAAGAGCCATGTGCGTTTTAAGGGATGAAACTGGCACATGGGACTATATCCACAACTATCCTGCGAGAGTAAACGCGCAGTCCACTACTGGTGGGTTAATGCTTGTCGCAAAACTAAACTATTTGCAAACAGGTGAAACGTTTAAGGAATCCGAGTTGGTCAGAATGCTAGAACATCAAGTCCAAAGAAAACCGATCTGTGGTAGGACTTTCTATATTGCTGATATTAGGCGAAACTTAGAATAGCGGCCGGAAAAGGGAACCAACAACGAAGAAAAACGCGATTCAAATTGATAAAAAACGCCTATTTTCCGGCCAACAGGCCCAATCTACCCTAAAGCAGTAACAAAAATTTCGCGACCCATAGTCCAACTGACTGATCACGCCAAATTAAAAATCCGTCTGACGGATGAATTATAAACAAAAATGTAAAAGTCAGCAACTTTAGCTCTTTCACCAAGACCGGATGCACCTATCGGTGGAATGCAGGACCAGAAAAACTATTCACTGAACCTAACAAAGGCAAATAAGAATGTGCAAAATGCCTTCTAGCTTTCGCGTTCGAGTCTTTTCACTTTCTTTTGTCCCGGCGAGAATGCGCGTACGAGGTATCTTGGAAAATGACCTTGAGAATATGAGCATGTAAAGACGTCATTTCACCTGGCAGAAAGATGCAGGAAACCCACAGAGCTTGGTCCCTCCGTATGTAAAAGGAATTTTGGAAAGAGTGCAAGAAGAGCTGAAGCAACATGACATCCGAGTTGCTCGGATCGACCTAGTGGCCAAAGTGTCCCCACGTGCGTCCTGCATGAGAGCGCTGAAGTCGTGGCGAGTCAGTACAAGATACAAGAAACAGACACAAGAGACTTCCCTTGGACAGAATTAATCTAAAATGGAGGCCGGGATGATAACTGGATGAGCTTCCGCTAAATTGGTTTATAATCTAGAGACAAATTTAATGCCATAAGATTGATCGGTGTTATGTTAGAGTGCACGCCATATATTCCGAGAAAGAATTACTAACCAATTAGCGCACAATAGGAGTTTAGTGATCGACAAACTAAGAATTCACCCAGGCGTAAACTATAGGTGCAAACAAATACAAAAGGCGAAAATGAAGTTGTGCATACATTTTCTTCTTCCACATAAATTTTTCTAAAATTCAAGACACAAGACACATCTATAAGCCCAAGATAACGACAAAGACGCAAATGAAATTTTGTTCTATCCACTTTATTGTTCCAGGGCCAAAACGCAAAATACACAAGAGACAAGACGCAAATGAAATGGTTTCCTACTCCATTTATTAAGCTCTTGAAGCTAAACAACGGCACATAGACACAAATAAAACTTGTAGTTTCTAAGACATTTTATTCTTAATTCTATACGGACACAAGAAGTCAGTAAAAATGAAAGTTATCTCATTTTATTCCTCAAGCGGCCTTCCTGCACAATGGCTTGTCACTGTCGTTTCTTCATTCCTTGCTTAGACAAATTCAACAAAAACAAAAAACAAACAAAACAAAAAACAAACGCACAAACGCACAAACGTAGTTAAATGTACCTCTCAACCTTTTCCGCATGTGCTTCAGTTTTGTCTTTTGTTTGAATGCATGGCTTGTTGTTTGCACTCGACAGAAAGAATGCTGGTATTGTTACCCGCATGCACTGTTCTGCTTCAGTGATATTAACTAGTTTGTATATAATAGCGGCAATGAGATTCTAAGCTTGAATTCTAAAGATAAGATAGCAAAATATCTTGCTATCCCCGGATATAATGTATATTGTTCTTGCTATACACTCTCTGTAAATCCTGCTAAAAATTCTACTACTTTGACATGGACATTTTGCGCCGTCTCCGCTGAGTTGAAATGTGTCGTGACGAGACGTTTGTTCCTTAAATTACGACACAATGTGTCTTAAATTTCAAAAATGTGTTATGAACCAAATGCGTTTATTACTGACCAAATTCTAGCCTTCCGGAGAGCACGAGTTTCAATCTGGGATAATTAGCTTTGAATGGGCGAGTACTTTATTAGACTAACCGTTTCTAGTAGAAAGTGAAATGCTGCGAGCAGAAAACAGTCGGTGTATCCACGTTAGCAGAACTGCTCCGACCTCTAAAACTCAAAAAAGGAACACGGCATGCTTTCTCTAATATATCAAATTTTTCTTGTCCATCTCCTCTCATTTAGATTCTTCTTCGCTTTAACTACGAGTCCAAAATACTCGACTTTTTCAAAAATGTACGTTTTTTCTAGGGATCAGATGGGACTTTAATCTGTGAAGTCAATAATCTTAATCTTGATATGGCATTAAAACGTATTCCATCACCTTGCCATGTATTCCATATCTATGTTATACACACTACTGCAGGATCCACTATAGCGAATTAAAAACTGAATGAGATGATTCATAAACACCTATAAACCCCGAATGCAAATTCCTCGCACCCAAAAATGCAAACTGGAAAAAAGTTATTATGAATTATAGACCTTTTTAACATCAAGTTGTCTCCAAGAAATATTGACCTCGCATCCTGAGGTTCTCTAGAATGACGAACTTAGGTAGCGATTTAGGTAGCCATAGGGGCCAACAGAGGGTGGGGTCCCCGGGAAAGAAAACAAGGCGGTATGCCCTGTAAACGATAGACAGTTGCATAAACGATGCTCAACATAAGAGGCTCAATTTACAAGGAACCCCACCCTCTGTTGACCCTAGGCTCTGAACTAGGTCCAGAATTAGAGCTTTAGCTAGCCCCCCCGAGGTCAACAGAGAGGAAGGATTGGGAGGTTAAAATGGGCCGAATGAAAAAAGGGGAAACATTCTACCAATGGCTATGGTACGTATTCGTTTCTTCTAACGGTATCCCTCTGTAAATGCAATGCTTCAAAATGCGTAAATCCGTGGCTCTCCAGGCCACCTTCGCTAGCGGTATTCCTCTATCAATGCAATTCTTTAAATCCGCCACCCCGTGGCTCTCTAGGTCACTTTCGCTAGCGGTACTCCTGTATCTGTGCGATTCTTTGAAATTCGCAAACCCGTGGCTCTCCAGTCCACCTTCGCTAGCGTTACTCTATCTGTGCGATTCGTTGAAATTCGTAAACCCGTGGCTTTCCCGGCCACCTTCGCTAGCAGTACTCCTCTATCAATGCAATTCCCAAAAATCGTGAACCCGTGGCTCTCCAGGCCACCTTCGCTAGCGGTACTCCTCTATCTGTGCGATTCTTTGAAATTCGCAAACCCGTGGCTCTCCAGTCCACCTTCGCTAGCGTTACTCCTCTATCTGTGCGATTCGTTGAAATTCGTAAACCCGTGGCTTTCCCGGCCACTTTCGCTAGCAGTACTCCTCTATCAATGCAATTCCCAAAAATCGTGAACCCGTGGCTCTCCAGGCCACCTTCGCTAGCGGTACTCCTCTATCTGTGCGATTCTTTAAAATTCAAACCTCGCGGCTCTTAAGGCCACATCAAATATGCGGATTAATTGAAGTTAAAACGTAGATTTAGAGCACTAAATAAACAAAGCATAAAACAAATAAATTTACGACTAACGAACTAACTGGAAACAAAGACCGAAGTTACGAAGCGTAACACAAAGCATGCAAGACGAATGCAAATTCAGTTACTAAAGTAGGACGCTAATGGCAGTACTGGCCGAGGTAACACAAAATATGCAATAAAAGCGGTTTGGGTTAATGATATAAAGCGTAAAAATTTATAGCCAACGAAAGTAGTGTAGAAAACATAAAACTGAAACCACAAAGAAACAATTATGAAAAGGAATAGAAACGATTGAAAGCCTACCCAAACGGCACCAAGCCGACTGATAAAACGAAAATAACAAACTTACAGCAAACTAGGACGAGAAAAACCTAGAAGCGGCTACAAATACAAACGACCACTAGCAAAATTGGGAATAAACCCCGGGCAAACCAAGAGAAAATGTCCGAGTAACAAACGCTAAATTACCTCGATACGTTTACCAAAGCGAGCTGGTGCAATTGTGCTCGCTAACTCTGCTAGCTAGCCATGTTCAGTTTAGCCAAGCTTGGTAGAGAAGTCAGAACGTTGAGGCTGCTGAGAGTACTCAGAATAAGAATCTTGAATTAGAGCTGGTGGCGGTTGACGATGATGGCAAAGAACGAAAGTTCACGGTGTGCCGGCGTATCTTGAAGTGACCACTCCTAGATTGAGCAGGCTACGTAATTACGATCATTCTCATTTCTATTCCTCTTTTCGTCCATTATATTAGTTGTCGCTCAATTGAATTTGTTTTGTTTTGTCTTATTTGTTAGGGTTGGTTCTATTTTTTCTCGTTCTGGGTGAGTGACTCTCATGGGTCAGTCTTTATCTGGACTGCCCTGTGGACGTTCCGTTCCGGGCGTGTGTAGTTGCTCTCTCCTGATCGGGGACCCCATCCTATTTTTTCTTTTTTGCTTTGAAGTGTATCTATTCAGAGACTTTTTTGTTCTAGCAAATCGGTTTTTTTTTTTTTGCGCCGGATTTATTTGTAGGTGAATGTATGTCAAGAGAAGGCGGAGAGATCCTTCATATACATTTTCAAGTTGTTGACAATTAGCAAAAAATTGAGATCTATTCAGTATTCGTCGAAATCAAATTGGATTTCGATGGATGGGGTCCCCGTTCAGGAGGGAGCTGCAGATGACATGCCCATATATATGAAATGTTGTCATCAAAATTTGTCGTGACCCTGTCGAATTTCATGTGTGGTCTTCATGATAATGCTCTCTTCTGTCAAGAGATTCTGGTGAATCACACTGAATTTGATTGGTTTCTTATTGGATTCGGAACAAAGTGGACGTTACAGAATGTCTGTATCAATTTAATGGTCCATTTAAAGGCGTGGTATTCAAGAAAGATCCCACCAAAAGTGCAAGAATTTGTTGGTTTTGTAACTGAGTCTATTTTGAAACGCATGAAGATTAGAGCAGTAAGGATATGGTGAGGGGTTCGTCAGGTGCAGCCGCCGTTTGTGGTTTTACCTTTGACAATGGAACCCTCCAAACCAAATCTGTATCTAGAGGCTAAGGTCGTTTCGTGGATCTTTGAATGGAGGACTGCCCTTGCACATGGTTGGTCTAGGGGCGAGAGTACCGGCCTTTCACCGCTGTGGTCTGAATTCGATTCCTGGCTCGGGCATTTAGATCATTAATTTGTAAACAGGTGAATGGAGTTTGTTTGATGTTTTGTTCTCTATCTTGCCATGAGAAGGTTTTCTCCGGGTTCTCGGGATTTTCCTCCCTCAAAAAAATAAGAAGAAAAAAATCAGTATGTGAGTTAAGTGATGTATGCAAAATATTTAATGTAGAGGGATTGAGTGTGAGTGACAGCAGAAGAATAGCCACTACGTAGATCTCCTGTAGATTCTATTTAGAATAAAACCTATCTGATGTGCGGTAGCTGTATAAAGACTCGTATATGACCAAGTGTGGCGATAAATCGGCACACGATCACTACAGAGGGAATCTCAAGACTATTTTGGTATTGAAATGATCGGAATCGGTGGTGGCTTGTTTACGCGACTTTTCCGTTTTGTTGGAAAGAATCCCCCTATTTCTCATTCCATTTGCTGGGTTGCCTCTTGATTTCTGACATGGCTTTGCATGGCATTCCACGTTTTGTCTATAATGATGGCAATTTTAATGGTGAATTGTGACCTTGTCAGGCCCACGCTGAATGCCCTTTTCGTTTCGTTCGGATTCGTTTAAGCTTGCCGCAGTCACGTCAACAGCTGGTATAGTGGCCAATGTTTTTGTGTGCTTGGGTTCCTCGAGTATATTAAGGCCTGGGTCAATCACTAATTGTATAAATTTTGGATAAAAAATTATTTTGAAGACAAAGAACATCTAAATGAACGTTTTTCTTCTATAATTTACTAAACTCGACGTCCTTAAATTTTTTAGGGTACTTTTAAGATGTCACGTGACCTGATGACGTCACAGTGATGAAATATTGTATTGTAAACTTCAAAGCAAAATGCGGTCGTGGGTATAACACCAGTCTTGAAAGTAACCATGCTTAACTATGAGCCTTAATGTGCTTCCAAACAAACAACCTGGAAAACCTGACTGCAGTTTTTCTTTAGTGAGATAAAGCCCAAAACAGGTCACGTGACTTTTACATATTTCTTTTAAAAATGGAAAAACTCAACAATGTAAAGTGGATGACAAGTTTTTCGGGCTGTATGTTGTGAAGCACATCCAGGCTCACAGTTAAGCATGGTTACTTTGAACTCTTTAGTAATACCCGCGACCGCATTTTGCTTTGAAGTTTACAACACAATATTTGGTCACTGTGACGTCATCAGGTCACGTGACATCATAAACGTACCCTCAAAAAATTAAGGACGTCGAGTTTAGTAACTTATCGAGGAAAAAAGTTGATTTAGATCTTCTATGTCTTCAAAATAATTTTTATCCGAATTTTAAGTAATTAACGATTGACCCAGGCCTTAATATACTCGAGTCTACTATTAGTTTATCCAAGTCGGTATTAAGCCCAAGTTTTGATATGTCCTCGAATCTTGTTTTCCGGCCGTGAAAGTTTGTCGTGTTGCCATTTTCGATCATCGTGTCCGATTTGTATTCTAGACGTTTCAGTATGCATGGTGGCTGATTTTGATGCAAGAATGGGACCTTTTGACAATGTTTTGAAACTTTGTTCCAAAGGCAATCGGAATGTGTTGCTGTCTCCGTCCAAGTGTGTGTTTTTCATCGCGTCCTTTTGACATTTTGCGTTGAATTTTCACCTGTCAAGTGTCCTGTTTTTCACAAAACTTGTTGTCTTAGACGTTACCAAGGGTTCCCAAGTTGTTACAACCATCAGTATCTTGTGCCAAGTGTAGCCATGCCGTTGAGGAAAATTTTAACTTCTGCCATTGTGGTTATCACATAAGGGAGATTTATTTAGCGAGAGGGCGCCTAACGTACATCCTTGTTTCAATTTCTTTCCTTTCTCTGTAGCTTTAATTAGCTTTACATACCCTTAAAACGGAGCACTGATGGAAAGAGGGGGTTAAAATGAGCGCACCTTCGATTTCAAGTTTATCAGTTACCCAAATTACTGTCACGAGTTATCGATGTAAAATATGGTCGCTTTACTTTACTTTACTTTACTTTACTTGGAAATTGATTTTAAAAATATATATTTACACAGCATACTCAAATAGTTTACGTTAACTAGCGCGGGTTTCTAACAGAAAGTGAAGTGTTGCGAGCTCATTAGTATATTATTCTGCCTCACTCATTGTCATTAATAAGGTATGGATGCGCAACTCCGACCGGAAACTGGTCCGGCACGAAGTGCTGAAGATGTGCCGGGGCTGAAATCAACCCCGGCTTAAACTGGGAGGGCGGGTGGGTGCCACGACGCTGTTAGGCTATCTTGCTCAATACGCGGGAAAGAAAGCGTCCTTTACTTAAGTACCATTCCTAAACCAATGAGAATGCAGCTCAAACCCCAAGGGCCTAAGAACCCCCTGTGGAATGCTAATAATGACCTTGATTGCGGCAGAATATACATATTCAATGACTTTGCATAGTAACACATCCTCACTGCATATACTCATTAACTCATCGTATAATTAAGTTATGGGAGGAGTCCGCTCCTGCCCTCACCAATACACCATGCATACGTTAGCCCAGGCCACGGCCCAAGGGGACTGAAACGACCACCACCTAAAAACTCCCCATTTTCCTACAGAAGGTTCCCATAATCTGAACCGCTCGAGTTATCAGCGATTAGCCGACCTGCTTGCTACTAGGGCCTTCCACAGCTCAGTAGTTAGGGCATCGGTAATCCGAAATTGTACGTTCAATCTCCGTTGTGGGCGTGGATTAGTCCCAGTCTTCATTGATCAAACATACATTACCTACTAACTTCCCACTACTCTCCCCATTACTCAGATTCTAACTCCGATAATCCGCACTCATAAGCAGCACCCTCTCCTCTTTAATTTGCCAGTTATCT
This sequence comes from Telmatactis stephensoni, assembly GCA_029948255.1. Classification (NCBI taxonomy): domain Eukaryota; kingdom Metazoa; phylum Cnidaria; class Anthozoa; order Actiniaria; family Isophelliidae; genus Telmatactis; species Telmatactis stephensoni. The sequence goes on from JALIZF010000928.1 coordinate 75,176, forward strand.
CTGCATCGTTAACAGTCTGCCAAATGCGAACAGTAATGATACCAATTGAACTAGAATTGGAAATAAGATTTATAGTGTCTCAAATTATCAAGGGCACTCGTAAGACTGACGCCAAAACTAGACAAATTACTCTTAGAAACCACCGCTCACAACGAATGGGCGTGTACGGACTGCTCTTGTCCAGCTAAACTAGGTAGCAAGACATTGCATTTCGTAAAGAGCCATGTGCGTTTTAAGGGATGAAACTGGCCCATAGGACTATTTCCACAGCTATCCTGCGAGAGTAAAAGCGCAGTCCACTACTGGAGGGTTAATGCTTGTCGCATTAACCCTAAAAAAACCAAACTATTTGCAAACAGGTGGAACATCTAAGGAATCCGAGTTGGCCCGAATGCTAGAACATCAAGTCCAAAGAAAACCGATCTGTAATAGGACTTTCTATATTGCTGATATTAGGTGAAACGTAGAATAGCGGAAAAAGGAACCAACAAACGAAGAAAGACGCAGTTCAAATGGATAAAAAGAACGCCAATTTTTTGCCCAAAATGACCCTGAGAATATGAGCTGTAAAGACGTCATTTCCCCTAGTAGAAAGATGCGGGAGACCCGCAGAGCTTGGAATTTTGGAACGAGTGCAAGAAGAGCTGAAGCAACATGACATCCGAGTTGCTCGGATCGACCTAGTGGCTAAGATGTCCCCAAGTACGTCCTGAGAGCGCTGAAGTCGTGGCAGGTCAGTACAAGAAACAGGCACAAGAGGCTTCCTTTGGACGCGTGGTACTCAGTACAAGATCGAAACGCTGGAAATGACTACTTTAGTATTCCAAGTGCCTACTGCGATAGAATTGAACACTGGCACGGGTGCGCGTTCGCGCTCGACCTCTCAATATATCTATTTTGATATCAGCGCGCACAGCTTCTCATGTATACCGGTACCAACTGATGAAGACTGCAGATCTACAGTCGAAACGTTTTGAATAGAATTACAGCCACACGCTACAGCTCAATGACTAGCAATTTCCGGGAATGTTCAAAACAGAATGGCTATTAATCTAAAATGGAGGCCAGGATGATATCTGGGTGAGCTTCCGCTAAATTGGCTAATAATCTGTAGACAAATATTTGATGCTATAAGGTTGATCGGTGTTAAGTTAGAGTGCACGCCACGTATTCCGTGAAAGAATTACTAACCAATTAGTGCACAATAGTATTTAGTTATCGACAAACTAAGGATTCAACCAAGCGTAAACTATAGCTGCAAACAAATAGAAAAGGCGAAAATGAAGTTGTGTGTACATTTATTCTTCCATATAAATTCTTCTAAAATTCAAGACACAAGACACATCTATAAGTCTAAAACTAGCCATTTCTAATAAAAAGTGAAGTGCTGCGAGCAGAAAACAGCTGGAGTATCCACGTTAGCAGAACTGTTCCCCTAAAACTCACGAAAGTACACCGCTTTTCTGATATATGAAATGTTTCTGGGGTCTTTCTTGTCTAACTCCTGTGCGTTGTACTGTGACGAACACTGCTGCAATGTTGAAACTACAAAACATATAATTCTCCAGGATCAGCGTCGGACACACACAGTTCAAAATATTTAGCACTTTGAGTAAAGCAATTTTTCAAACAATCACAAACGGCTAGCGATGGCAATGATTATAAAACTATCTGATTTTAAAAAGCTAGTTGTACGTTCGGCACCACGGTCAAAGATGCCGCATTGTCTACTGTATTTGACGCTTTAGATCAAACGAGTGATAAATACAATTCCATCACATACAAAGTATAGAATTTTCTTTCATAGGGTAACCAAATATATAGCAGAGATCCTCGGGGCGACCTCACTTCATACTTATTATCTTGGCTTGAACTGATTCGGCCCGTATAGGCGAGCTTCGATTCGAACAGTAACACGCAAAATAACCCGTAACAGAACATTGTCCTCTCGAAAAAATATCACTTAGCATTTTGTGACTTTCGACGTCAAGGTTCGCCATGAACATGCCACCGTGCATAAAAATCGAGTTCGCGGATCAATACTAAGGTGACGTCATAAATCGCACAGGAATCCCACACCAAGATTAGTGTTGCTGCTCGCCTGGCTCCCAGCAATAACGACAACGACGCAAATGAGATGTTGTTCTATATATCATTCAAATAGATTTACTTTATTGTTCCAGGGCTAAAAAATCAAGACCCAAAACGCATCTAAAAAGTTAAAATACATAAGAGACAGGCAGAATGAAATGGTTTCCTACTCCATCTATTAAGCACTTGAAGCTAATCAACGGCACAAGACGCAAATATAACTTGGAGTTTCTAAGACATTTCACTGTCGTTTCTTCATTCCTTGCTTGGACAAATTCAGCAAAAGAAAAAACAAACGAAAAAGCAAAAACAGACGCATAAACGTAGTTAAATGTACCTCTCAAACGAGCTTTTTTCCATATGTGTTTCAGCTTTGTCTTTCGTTTGAATGCATGACTTTTTGTTTGCACTTGACAGAAAGAATGTTGGTATTGTTACCTGTACTGTTCTGCTTCAGTGATATCAACTAGTTTGTACAGACCGAGAAAACCCCAGCCGAGACCCACTGGACTATAGTATCGGAGATAAAACTCCGGAAACGCTCACAGATCTTGGAATTAGCAAGCTCGATGGGAGGCGGCAACGAAGAATTAAATGCAAGCCCCCGAAAATTCCCCTTGAAAGGTCGAAAAAACCGATCGATCCTGACACCATCGCGCACAATTTCCAATAGATCCACTTGAGAAGAATTATGGCCCCGTAAAAAATCCTCCCAGACAGACAGGTGATTATGAATTTCTCCCGCCTTGAAAAAACGAGGATCGCTGAAGCGAAGGTGGTCCAAGCATGCCAAACTAGGAACCGCTGCAACCATGCCAGGAGAAGGGAGAGGGCCAACGAAGGGGGAGGTCCCCTGTGAAATCGAACACACCCTATTCTATTGGTTGTTGGAAGCGGCTGCGATAACTCTGCTATAGAACAAAGACGCATCCTAGAAACAAGAAAGTAAACCTATCGTAAAACCGCTTCCCGGGGGGAAGGAAACCCATCCAAAACCACAAGGGACCCACCCCTTCGTTGACCCGAGCTCCAAGCAAAGCCCGAAATTGAGACGCTGAGCAGACCCCCCAGGTCAACGAAGAAAGTGAGGGGGAAATGAAAAAGAGAGTAAAACGAGAGAGTTGTAAGTAGTAAAGGATCATTTATTAAATAACAACGTAACAAAAGAAGATCCCCTATCATCGCACACGGAGCCGAAAGAAATCGACTATATCAAGTTCTATTTCACGGATATATGGCATGCACTCTATTCTAAGCTTGAATTCTAAAATGAGATAAGATAGCAAAATCTCTTGCTATCCCCGGATATAAAGTATATTGTTGTTGCTATACACTCTCTGTAAATCCTGCTAAAAATTCTACTACTTTGACGTGGACATTTTGCGCTGTCTCCGCTGAGTTTGAACGTGCCGTGACGAGGCGTTTGTTCCTTAAATTACGACACAATGTGTCATAAAGGTCAAAATATGTCATGAACCAAATGCGTTTATTACCGACCAAATTCTAGCCTTCCGGAGAACACGAGTTTCAATCTGGGGTAATTAGCTTTGAATGGGCGAGTACATTATTAGACTAACCGTTTCTAGTAGAAAGTGAAATGCTGCGAGCAGAAAACAGTCGGTGTATTCACCTTAGCAGAACTGCTCCTCTAAAACTCAAAGAAGGAACACAGCATGCTTTCTCTAATATATCAAATTCTTCTTGTCTATCTCCTCTCATTTTGATTCATGTACACTTTAACTATGAGTCCAAGATACTTGACTCGGGATTATTATTCACTTTAATCTGTGAAGTCAATAATCTTAAATCTTGATATGGCATTAAAACGTATTCCATCACCTTGCCATGTTATTCCAAATCTATATTATACACACTACTGCAGGATCCACTACAGCTAAAAACTGAATGAGATGATTCGTAAACACCTATCAACCCCGAATGCAAAATCCTTGCACCCAAATTGAAATGCAAACAGGAAAAAACAAGGAAAAGTTGTTATGAAGGTATAGACCTTTTAACATCAAGTTGTCTCCAAGAAATTGAATGGTGAACTTGGGCAGCAATTTTGGTTGCCATAGGGGCCAACAGAGGGTAGGGTCCCCGGGAAAGTAAACAAGGCAGTATTCCCTGTAAACCATAGACAGTTGTATAAACGAAGCTCAGCATAAAAGGCTAAATTTACCTTGTAATGCATGAAAGGGAACCCCACCCTCTGTTGACTCCAGGCTCTGAACTAGGTCCAGAATTAAAGCTTTAGTTAGCCCCCCCGAGGTCAACAGAGAGGAAGGATTGCGAGGTTAAAATGGGCCGAATGAAAAAAGGGGAAACATTCAACCAATGGTTATGGTACGTATTCATTTCTTCTTGGCTCTACTAGCCACATGATAGCGGTATCCCTCTGTAAATGCAATGCTTCAAAATGCGTAAACCCGCGTGGCTCTCCAGGCCACCTTCACTAGCGGTACTACTTTATCAATGCAAATTCTTTATATTCACTACCCCGTGGCTCTCTAGGCCACCTTCGCTAACGGCACTCCTCTATCTGTGCGATTCTTTGAAAATCGCAAGCCCGTGGCTCTCCAGGCCACCTTCGCTAGCGTTACTCCTCTATCTGTGCGATTCTTTGAAATTCGCAAACCCGTGGCTCTCCAGGCCACCTTCGCTAGCGGTACTCCTCTATCAATGCAATTCCTAAAATTCGTGAACCCGTGGCTCTCCAGGCCACCTTCGGGTAAAAATTTGATAAAAATCAAACCTCGTGGTTCTTAAGGTGATTCCTCGGTAATTGATCCTACCTATAAAAATCGCTATAAATGGGATATTTTGTAGATTTTGAGTTATTTATCTTATAGCTAACAAAAAACGAGGGGGTCACCGTGCTCGTTTAGGAAATATTTGGCTTGAAAGACAAGGGTGTTTTAGCGATTTCGCACGAACGCTCGATGCATCCCGGCGAATTCGTTGATAAGTCTATTTGGCCTCAGAAAAGACCCCGAAGAATCAGAGTTGACAGGATTTCAGTAGAAACGGGTAAAATAGTAAAATATATCACAAGAAATTATCTTTTAACCTCGGTGAAGTACATTTTCGCACTTTTTTTACAGCTTTTAGAAAGCAACATACCCGCCGAAATGTTCGATTTTTGACATTCTAGCATTCAAATACACGTAAAAAAGCACATTTTTTCCAAGTTCCTACCTATAACTTTTTTTAATTTTCAAATATGCTGTGTGAATTATTACAAGAAAGCAAGTTTTGAAATAAAAAATGGGGGTCACCGTGCTCGTTAGAGAGATATTTTAAAAATTGTTATCAAATTTGGGGTCAAATCGGCACTATTCCGAGAAAGTACTGGGGCGAGTTTTACAAAACTCCCTATTTATCGCAGCAAAATTTGTACAAATGTTTCAAATTGTGTATTTAAGCATTTTTAGTCGTAATTTGAATGAAAATGCTGAAAAAGTCGTAATTCTGTGCATTTTGAACCATGCGCGGTAGACATGCGCGGTGCAAAACAGAGGAATCACCTTAAGGCCACATAATATGCGGATTAATTGAAGTTAAAACGTAGATTTAGAGCACTAAATAAACAAAGCACAAAACAAATAAATTAACGACTAATGAACTAACTGGAAACAAAGACCGAAGTTACGAAGCATGCAAGACGAATGCAAATTACTAAAATAGGACGCTAATGGCAGTACTGGCCGAGGTAACACAAAATATGCAATAAAAGCGGTTTGGGTTAATGATATAAAGCTTTAAAATTTATAGCCAACGAAAGTCAGTGTGGAAAACATAAAATAAACCACAAAGGAACAATTATGAAAAAGGGATAGAAACTATGGAAAGCCTACCCAAACCGGCAAGCCGACTGATAAAATGAAAATAACAAACTTACAGCAAACTAGGACGAGAAAAACCTAGAAGCGGCTACAAATACAAACGACCACTAGCGAAATTGGGAATAAACCCCGGGCAAACCAAGAGAAAATGTTCGAGTAAGGCCTAGTTCAAACGTCGCATCTCACATGTGCCAAACTCAATGCAAATTAGTCAAATCTTTTGTTTCTTCTCATTATCATCTCATTTGCATTGAATTCAGCACATGTGAGATGCGACGTTTGAACTAGGCCTAACAAACACTAAATTACCTCGATACGTTTACCAAAGCAAACTGGTGCAGTTGTTCTCGCTAACTCTGCTAGCTAGCCATGTTATTAAGTTTAGACAAGCTTGGTAGAAAGGTCAGAACGTTGAGGCCACTGAGAGTACTAAGAATAAGAATCTTGAATTAGAGCTGGTGGCGGTTGACGATGATGGCGAAGAAACGAAAGTTCACGTTGGGCCGGCGTATCTTGAAGTGACCACTCCTAGATCCACAGGTAACCCAAGCTCTGTGTCAGTGAACTATAAGAGAATGTATGGGGTTTTTCAATACAACATTTTCAATAGAAATATTCGAATAAAATTTAACTTTCTTACATGTTGTCTTTGTGTGTCCTTTGGGGATGTTTATATCGAGTTTTGGTAATTTTCGCCCCCCTTGCAATAGGGATTACCAAAACTCGATATAAACATCCCCAAAGGACACACAAAGACAACATGTAAGAAAGTTAAATTTTATTCGAATATTTCTATTGAAAATGTTGTATTGAAAAACCCCATACTTAAGGACGTTCGCGGGGAAAAAAGTTTACCATGTTTTTTCCTTCATACTTCGCATGGTGAGAAAATGTCATCATAGAAGTTCAAATAGCAAATAAAAAATGGGGGTCACCGTTCTCGTTGAGGAGTGAGGTGACATCAAAGTGCACCCACTTTCTCGTAGAAGATCGCTTGCGCGCCAACCTATACTAGTCGAGCATAGAAGTCATTTTTTTGTAGAAAAACTAAATGGATTGCTCAATGTTTATTTACACGACCACTCAATAATCCATGGAATAATATTATGTAAAAATATTTGTAAATGCTTAACAAATAGCTGTTGTTTTTAATTCGAATTGGCAGTCATGAGCGACGCTTTTGCCGCGACTTCGCTCAAACTTGTTACGGAAATTCGTGTTTTTATTATGATTTTACCATAATATTTTTCTCAAATTTAGAATAGTAACAGCCTATGTAATTCTTTCTCAAACATTGAAATAAAAAGTGGGGGTCACCGTATTTGTTTCCGAGATATTGAGCCGTAAGAACCGCAAATTTTGAAAATTTGGCCGCCATCTTGAATACCGAGAGGAGACTGGGTCCAGTAGAATCTTTTCCATCCTTTTTTCTGCAGTTTTTCAACCTGAACGATTTTTTTTCCTCAGTAAAATTTCTTTTTTTAACTTTTTTTATTTTTTTAAATAATTTCCATTTAAAAAAAATTGAAAAAGTCATTACCGAAAAAAATTCTTTTAGGCCGCCATCTTGGATTTAGTCGAGGTAGCGCCAATCTCGAACCCAGCGCCTGCGTTCCTCTTGGTCAGTACCGAGGAACGAGAGACTCTGGGGGAATCGATTTTTTATTGAATTCTGATTGGTCAATCAAGACAATAGAAAACAACTGCGGTCGGTAACACAGGACACCCACCGACACCCACAACATTTAATTTAATTTTATTTGATTTTATTTCACCATGGATCTTAAAAAGATCCATGATTTCACATTTTACTTCATTTTTAAATTATAAACAATAAAACTAAACATAGCACAGCAGCAAAAACTTATAAGATATTGTGCACAAGTTACATACAACAATTAACTGAATACCTCTGCCTATATAGTTGTATTTTCTTTCGCTTTGTACAAATTCCACATAATTTTCTTTCTTTTTTATAGCGATGACTATTTCTGAACAATAAAAAATTGAAATAGCTGTTCCAGCTTGAATTATTTGTTCACTGAACCTTTTGACTATTCTGTAAACAGAAATAATTTATTTCTGAGTCGGTAGTGAATTTTTTGGCATAAAAGCCTACAAGAGAAACATATTTGAACTGGAATCGATGAATGCCTTTTCGTCTGTATTTGTTATGAGTTTTCATGGCCAACTTAGACTGTCATCAATGCTGGAAAAAAAATAATAAATAAAAATTAGAGAAAAAACACAGAGTCATCTCAATAACTTTTTGAGTCGAATTTGCCAAGCAGTCCAGCCGGCTATGATTAGATTACGGAAAAATACACGGCAAGAACTTACCGCTGCTATGCTTTAGGTTGAAAAAGGATGAAAAATATATATCAAAGCTACGTCAACGGACCAAACAGTAGCCTTCTTTGCAGACTCAGACTCAGGCTAACCAAATAAGAGAAGAAAGCAAAGTGAGGCGTCCTTCGTATCCATGCCACTACTAAAGCCGACACTTGCCGACACCTGAAATGAAAAATGCCATCAAAATAGAAAAAGTTCCCTTGAAACTCTTGAGAAAAACTACAAGATATTTTAGACATTGAAAATGGCAAAGTATTAAATCGATAAACGTGTACTTACAAACAATGTAGTGATCCTGGTCAATGAGCTGAGTTGGCTTTGCAGTCTTTTCGTCGACTTCGCTCGCCCGTTTTTCGTCTTTTCCAGCTTTGAATTTGATGTTGATAAACCATTGGCACTTTCTTCATCGACAATGCAATAGCAAATTTACTTAAGAAGTGATATTTCTTCGCAAAAGTCACTAAATATCCACAAAACACCTTTGTAATTTCTAGCTCTCAGTCAGTAAACTTTCAATTATTTTGGCGCCATTTCTGGAGCATGCGCATTTGACTCGCAAACCGGAACCCCAGAAATCTGGGGAAAACAAATCGATTCCCCCAGAGCTTTAGCCGGGGTCGCGTCCGCTGACCAGACGCTGGCAAAACTCTGGGCTCGAGATTGAGGTAGCGCGCGCTAGGGTGCGCAGTAAAAGTGCGCGTGAACAATGCCCGCGAACGTCCTTAAGCATATATCGTTTATTGCTTTTATAATATAGCGGAAAATGATTATAAGCAAAAAACTAACATTTAAAACCAAATTTCGCAGATGAAAATATCAATTCTCCTAAGAATCATGAGAGAGCCAATAAGATTGCTCATTACTTCGAGATTGAGATACAACGAGCGTTGTGATTGGCTTGATTTTGAAAATGACGTCATCGACGTCCTTTGCGAAGAGACAAAAATGGCGTTGAAGAAGTTGACATGAAAGTTGTGGACAACAAATTTGCTCTTTTGAGGTACTTTTCTATACTTTCTTGTGTCTAAGCATACATGTTTTCACTGAAAAAAATTTTGTCTTGTATGTGCAAAAAATTTTAGGCGGATTAAGTCCTTTTTACAGACTTTTTTAAGCTTTAAAGCTTTGCCGTAATTTCGATGCTCTGAAAGTGAATGCTTTGAAGCATAAATTTGCCTTTTTACTCCTCGTGTTTTTATTGGCTTATTTGTACATGTGTACGTTTTGTTCACAGAAAAAAATATGTCAGAATTGCAGATATTTCAAAGGCAATTGAGTAAATTTAACGGCCTTCAACTATCACTTGTAAGTTTGAGAGTTTTTCCACGCTGTTGCTCTCTTGCTTGTTGTCATCAAAGCTGTAATAACAGTCTGCTGAATTGAAAGGAACTATATTTTATCAAGGAAAGTAACTTGTTAATACAAATATTGTTAATAAACTTATTGTTCTTATAATACTGCCTGAATTTTTGAGTTATTTGTTTTGTGAAAAACTATCCAAAGTTTCATACACGATTTCAGGTTTGCTCTTATCAGTCGCTTTTCATTGCAAAACATCAGGTTCTAGTGAAAGTCGTGAACTGTGACTTGCTAATATATCAGAAAACAATAAAAAACGTATTTTATATTGAACATTCTTTTGGTTTTTATCTTTTTTTTTTACGGCAGAAAGAAGTGTTGAGCCGTGCCTGTGGTTTATGGGGGAAATATACCACGGGTTTCAAGCGCTTTTTAGCCAATCAGAGCGCTCGTTAGAAAAAAAGCTATATTATAAATTCTCTTATAGTTCACTGACACAGAGCTTGGGTTACCTGTGCTAGATCGAGCAGGCTTATTTATATTCTGAGTTAATTAATTATGCAGTGAGAATAGTAACCACATTTCCTCAACTCTGATTGGCCGAAGCAGTATTTACAAAATATCTCCAAAACTGGATATGAACAGCATGTATACAATTTGTCTGCGCATGTCTGTGTTTTGGGCTTGAAATTCATTTGCATATCGAATGCAAGAAATTTTATGTTGACACGGAATATTTGGCTGGCTATCTCGTTCTTCAAAATTATGTTCAACTACCGAAATACTAAGACAACTAAAACATGAGCAGTCTACCTACCGCTAGTGCGCTGTGGATAACTATCCAGATCGAAGGCACTCCAGATGGGAAAATATCACGCGTCAAAGTCAGTAGAAAGTTGTGAGAAGGACCAGAACTCCGCACTTTCGAGTTATAATGTTGGCGTTGAATTCATGTATAAGGTAAATTTAGTAATGGATGTCATTACCAACATGTTACTGTGTGAATTGGATCCAATAAGAGTACTCTGCACTTCATTGATTGTTGAATAATTAACCATGTTTACTGGAATCTCGTACTTTTTCGCGCATAATTCTTGCAATTTTTTTACATCTTTGATAGCGCCCCCAGCAAAATTATTTAATAATACGCTTTTTCCATGCTTCGTTCTTGTAAAACAGAGCTTTCTTGATGGAAACTCCTGGTCCCTCCATGTGATTTCAAGCAATGTTTACAGCCGGGTTCAAGCCTTGTTAAAATTGACTAAATTCGGTAGCCTATATTTTATAATCTGCAACATTTATCTAGAAGTTAATGACCTATTTTTATACATTGTGAGGCATACAGTTTATGGCGTATGAAGCAGCGTTTTATACTTTATAAAAGAGCAATAAATTCATCTCTGAAATTTGCATGCAAACAACGTGCTTGGAAACACGTTCACAAAAATGCTTTAGATCACATGTAGGGACCACGAGTTTGGACTAAAAAAGCTCAGTTTTGCAAGAAAGAAACGTAGAAAAAGCGAATTACTAAATAAATTTTTGGTTGTTTGTTTTCCCATTTCAGACCATGTGATGTTACTCTTGGGATTTAATTCTTTCATGTGTTAATATTTTGTCATATTCATCATAATAGAACAATTCTCAAGGGAATGTCACGTGGTCTGAAATGGGCAATTTGCATACGAAGCTGAAAAGGTCTATTGCAAGAATTTTGAGCGAAAAAGTACGACATTCCAGTAAACATGGCTAATTATTAAACGATCGGTGGAGTCTAAAATACCCTTATCGGGTCTAATGTACACAGTAACTTGTTGTGAATGGCTTCCGAGATAATCTAACTTTCTAGTTAGGATCCGAGTTAGGATCCGAGTTAGGATCCGAGTTAGGATCCGAGTTAGGATCCTGAAATAGGATCCCCCACAAGAATACACTCAAAATATTTTTATTTAATTAAACATCCAAATATTGAACTATCATTGACATGACTGAAATTGGAACACGATCTTAAATTCCCTTGCTTAAATTCTCTTGCTCAAAAATTATTTTAGTATTCTCTATTCATGGAATAAAAACTATTTTTTAATAAAAAGAAATGTGTTCGATGTAAAACGAGAGAATAATAGCACAAACACAGCAGAAATGCGTTTCGGTATTCATAACATAGCGTAAAATGGGCAATTTGCATTTTAAAATTCAACCACTTCGCGAAAGTTAAAGAACATAGCCGGAAATTAGAACATAGTACTAAATACTACTAGCTAGGATTAGAAATAACGTAAATAACAAGAAAATGATGATAAGTTGAAAGTTGTGACATGCTTTGTTAGGTGTGAGGTTGTTTTTACACAGCTCCGAGATCACGTGGTTTCGTGGTGTACATTGCCCATTGGACTACTGTCTGTTAAACTCTGATAAAACAAGGAATTATCTCAACGAAAAGTCGTTATCGTTCGTGAGACGGGAGTTTTGTAAGAATCTCGACATTTTTTAATAGAGCGGAATTGGTATGGTTGTAAGCAAACTATAACCTTGATAGTTTTCTGGCATTCGGTATTTGACGCCACCAGCAGGTGACGTTTCGCCTGTTCGTACCGACATCCATGCAGTTGCACATTCATACGAAATCCGCTCTAATAAATAAACTGTTGCTGTTGATTGTTGTAACTTGTTGAGTTTTTCCTAGAATAATCATTTTGAGTTAATAAATGTTACAGTTTACATCATCTTTTGTTGCCTCAACTCGCTACCTCTATAGGTTACTGACATGAAGCCCAGATAGGCGATCGAAACTCAAAAATATAGGATATCGCTTTGTCTTATTGAGAGGTGGCTGATGAATTGGTAGGATGGAAAGTCGATAATGTAAAGATTCCCATCCGCAATTATACCTTGCTCAATCGATAAAGTTGATATTCTAAAAAACGAAATAAAAAAGTGGAGAACATTACTTTGATTTTTAAAAACGTGGGGCAGCAGTGAGCTCGCAGTTGATATATATCACTGACTTGAATTCGCGATCAAATTATATATTTCAATTGTTTACAATTCAATATAATACCTCATTCACAGTCCTCTCGACTATTCATGCACTTAACGCATAAATTAGCGTAAATTCCTTAATGTATGTATACCTAAAGTAGTGAATAGTTCAATTTTTAGATGTTTAATTAAATAAAAATATTTTGAGTGTATTCCTGTAGGGATCCTATTTCAGGATCCTAACTCGGATCCTAACTCGGATCCTAACTCGGATCCTAACTAGAAAGTTAGATTATCTCATGGCTTCCACTGCTTAACGTACCTTACATATAAATTTAGTGTCCACAATATTACTCGAAAGTGCGGAGTTCTGGTTCTTCTCACAACTTTCTACTGACTTTGACGCGTAATATTTTCCCATCTGGAGTGCCTTCAGTTTGGATAATTATCCACAGCGCACTAGCGGTAGGTAGACTGCTCATGTTTTAGTTGCCTCAGTATTTCGGTAGTTGAACATAATTTTGAAGAACGAGATAGCCAGCCAAATATTCCGTGTCAACATAAAATTTCTTGCATTCGATATGCAAATGAATTTCAAGTCCAAAACACAGACATGCGCAGACAAATTGTATACATGCTGATATGAACCGGACTGTTTAATAAAACGTCATTAGAGAAAATGTGTAGAGTGATTTTTACGATACAGCTAAAACTGATCGACAAAGGAAAATAGAAACAACAACGGGCATCTGCTAGCAAGCTACGGCGCTGTTACACGCTAAAACTTTTATATGAAACTTAGCTTGTCTCGATCGCCGATGCGAGACGATTTTCATAACGGGTGTTACACGCTGTAATTTCGTCCTGAAACTTGTTCGCGACACACGTTTCTGTTGCAGGAGTAGAAAGTATAGTTCTACTTTTCGTGAAACCGTCTCGTGAAACCGTGACCCGGGGAAAGTTTCAGCCGAATGACCATGTTACACGGTGCAAGGCGTTGTGAAACTTGTCTCACAACGGCGATTGAGGCAAGTTTCAGAGGAAAGTTTCAGCATGTAACAGCGCCTTTCCATATGTATGTTATTTTGTAGGTGCTAGATGACTGAATTAAAGAACGCTTTTGTCAAAAAAGTGTAATATTTATCTCGCGAGTAAAGTAATTATACTTGTGCTTCTTTCATGAAATAGCTCCGTGCCTAAATTTAGCATACATGAAGCAGAACCATTAGCATTTAAAACATGGGTTAGAGTGATTTTCACCGGACTGTGAAATAGTTACTAAGCTAATAGACACTAATAGACTCTGCACCCATTGTTTTCTTTTGTTGCAATCAGATATAACTATTAGACACTATTAAACACTGACTATTAGTAATTGTTTCACAGTCCGGTGAAAATCACTCTATTGAAAACAGAGTATTTTGTAAACACTTAATTGCGACTATTGTTATTTGCCTCAGATCTGTTTCAGAATCATGTGATTTACATATTTTGTAGGTGTTTCCTACTATAGTAGATCATTAGAGTGATTTTCATCGGACTGGGAAACAATTACTAATAGTCAGTGTTTAATAGTGCATGTCTAATAGTTGTATTGCAACAAAAGAAAACAATGGGTGCAGAGTCTATTAGTGTCTATTAGCTTAGTAACTATTTCGATTTCACAGTCCGGTGAAAATCACTCTAGCATATGGAGCAGAGATATGCAAAAGATCTCAATTGCCACGTCAATACCTGAAAGCATTCCTAAAACGACCGATGATCTTGTTATGTTACCCCGTGGTCTTGCAAACATTTCTATAATGCGATTTCAAACGCGGCTTGCATTTCGACTGCTCGTGGTTCTGTTCTGCCTTGGTGCCTCTTGGTTTTTAATACTAAAGCGACAGCAAGTCTTTAGACGGCGGAATGTTACCTTTGCTTCTTCACACGAACGCTCCACACCGAATGCAATTGTTACCTCTTCACACAACCTCTTCGCGCCTGTTATTTCCACTCATGTTATGGATGTCTCCTCACACAACTTCTCCAGGTTGCAATCTCTGAAAACAAGGACATGTAACGAAAGCGAAGTACTTTCATCGCAATTTCACTTTCTAGAAGTCAAGCTTGTTTGCCAAAAAGTTGAAGATCCTTGCTACCTTTGGTATTGGGATGTAGCCAATTGGACTCTCATTTACACTCGCCAAAAGATGGCAACCAAAAGCCCTACAGGTTTTTGCCCCAAACCGATTCATGGCGTGCGAACAGCGAAGATTATATATCCCGAAGGAAGAGTCGAATACCCAGGCTGTACAAACGAGAAGTATCCGTGTGCTCCAATGTCTTTGTTTGCCGCATCTTATGAGAAAAGCCTCCAACAACGAATAAATCGGAGTCCTTGTTGCAGAAAGCTTTTAATAGACATCACCCACCATATGGCACGCGTGTTCGATAAGTATAACATCACATATATGTTACTTTTTGGAGCAGTAATAAGTCTAGTGCGAGATAATGGAGAATTGATACCATATGATACCGATACTGATGTTGGAGTTGATGTGATGGACTTAGACAAGCTTGAACAAGCCATACCCGATTTACAAAAACCAGGCTATATTTTCAAGTGGAAAATGGAATATACAAATGGTTTAAAGCGATATATGATTGGGTGTACTAATAAACAGTGTTTAACGGGCCCAGGAATCGCCCTTTATTCGATAAAAGGACACAACATTGAAGCACCAGTCACAAATTGGCGGCCTTTGCCAATCAATCTTACTTTACCTCCGATCAGACGTAAGTTTGAAGGCCTCGAGGTGGGTTTCCCCAAGGAACCTGAACGGTTTTTAGATTTTTATTATGGTAAAGACAAATGGAGAACACCATTCAAATGTACGAAACACTATTACGACCAATGCTCCGAATAACTGATACTCTAGGTGTCACAGTTTTACATTTTTTGCCTAAGTTATTTCATTATTTAAATTAGAAATCTATAGATCATAATTAACTATTATTGTTAGTCTTAAGCACGTTTGTATGTTTTTGTATTGTATTTCTATATATACGCCCTGTGTCCGTTCTGCCCACACACTCTCTCAAGGACTCCAAACGTCTATAGGAGTTGAAAATAACTAGCAAGCGAAGAACAACAGTTGGACACAAGTTTGAAAACCCTCAAACTAACTATGTGGCAGTCAGTAAAGCATTCAGAGTTACCGAACATAGTACACAATTTGTTGAAGTAAGAAGTGAATTAACACCCAAAAGAATTACAGCAGAAAGACGAAAAGCCCGCTCGTTAATTCCAAGGAACAAGTCCGAGGACGGAGTGAAGGCAAAGAAGCGAATCTGCTACGATAACAAAGTGAAGACAAAGGTTTGACGAAAACGATACTGTACAGAAAAAAGCTAAGGAAACCGTCGCAAGAGAGAAAATAACGTAAACCAGGGCAGTTAAGTAAAGAACTAAAGACTTGTAAAAAGAAAAACTCTCTAAGAACACTAAATTTTTAGAAGACTTTATATTTAATAGAAATTATATTTAATAGCCTTAATTCACATTTAGTTACTTATCTATTTATGCCAATTCTAGCTTTATATTTAATTATTTATTTAAGTCAACGATTGAATTTAAGTACCTTAGGATAATTTTCATACGAATATTGTCTTGCATTATAAGTAGCTCTTTTGTATTTAGTTTAATAAATGATAATTTCAAATTGAAAAGGAAGACTGAGTGCATGCGTTGGGGTTTGGTGGATGTGTTGAACACCCATGAGCGGATTCGGTCACACTAGGGTCAATGGGTTCCGGTTAAAAAGAATATATATCAAATCCAAAAAGCGTTGTCGCAACAAGTTCACAGTGTACACTGTAAGACTGCAAAGGATTTTGATAGGTATCCTATTTTCTGTTAAGGTGGCCCGTACCTATTGATTTGTTTGTCAGACATGAATTTCAATCGCGTCTTTTTACATCAAAACCTTATCCGATTTCTAAGAAATTTGCAGCCATTTGTCTTCAAGCCTTGAACGTTGCACCCATAATGATTTTTTTGCGACTTCTGGTAATTACCAAATCAAGAGTGTGACCGCGTGCATGAGTGGTGGAACACACATTCTGGATTAGATTGTAGGCGTGAATTAAATCAAGAAACCGCTGTAGCATACTATCATCAGTGGTATCTACATGCAAATTGAAGTCCCCAGTCAATAGAAGATAGCCTGGTGAAGTTACCAAGTGTCCAAGATAATCAGCAAACTCGTCCAGAAACAGGGAATAACTGAGGCCTGGAGGTCTGTAGACCACGACCAGACGCACAACACAACTGTTTGATTTCGCTTTAGCACGTATACTAGAAAACTGCGGCCAAAATCCTTTGCAGTCTTGGAGTGTACACTGTAGACTTGTGGCGACAACGTTTTTTGGATTAGGTATATAGTATAAATGAACTGGAGAACATAATTGAACTAGCCGTTTCTAATAGAAAGTGAAATGCTGCGAGATGTCAATCTCTGTTTCAGTAGTTGGTGTTGCATTAGCTTTCAGCTGTGGTCAGTATGAACACAACACATCACCTAAAAGCCATCAACTTCTCAGCCACTGATGATCGCCATCAATCGAGTGTTGATGAAGGATTCCAGGGGCGGATCCAGGGGAGGTGCGTTGGGTGCGGACGCACCCCCCCTTTTGGACGACGGTGAAAGCCTTTCTCAAATATAAACGTTTTTCATCAATCCTTTTTGGGTCGGGAAGGCTGTGGTTGTATTTGTGTCGGGACAACCAGCACACCACGCGCGCCGGCTACTTTAATCGTTTTGGGACCGGGAAGCCTGTGGTGGCGGGAAAAATCACACGCGCGCGTGCTTTGTAAGCTACCATCAAAAAACGCACTCCCTCTTTAAAAAAGCTGGATCCGCCACTGGATTCAATACAACAGTAAGCCTATGCAACTGTAATCCTGTGCTCTACTCATTTGTTATCCTCAGTACGTAAAATGTATATAAATTATGTCTAGATTTTCATAGCTACGAAAACCGAAAGAGCGCTTTAAGCTAAGGGTAGTTTTGGGGAAAAAGCGACGAACAAATTCGTTCTCGATTTTGTTTACCGAGATAGTGCTCATGAACGTAGCAAAATTTAAGCCCAATAATATACGCTTTGAGTGCGGTTTTTCAGTTTTCGTGAAAACGTTTTGAAAGATTTTGTTAAAAAGTTCAGAATGACTTTATGAAACCACAGAAAGCATTACGGCGAATCATCGTTTTCACTGGTTGTAAGTAACATTCTTAAATTAATAATTAAAGTTGGCTAATGAAGTGGTAACGAAGTTTAGCGTGACAATTTCATGCCGAAATTATGCAAATGTTTTGAGTCATGGCCCTCCATGACAACTAGTTTACTTTGAAAGCTGGAAACCTGAGGGCATTAAGGTATTTTTATATGCTTATTTTGTTTAAGGTGGCTCGACCCCATAATTTTAGATGAACACCTTCCAACTTTAAAACGCTCATGCCTAAACAGATTGATTTCAATTTCATATCCATTATAACACATTAGTTACATATAGACTGAAAAGCTATATTGAATGTGTTTTGGGGAGATCGGACGGAATGTCACGTGATAATGACGTCAAATGTGTTTTAGCTTCGGGTCCAATTTTGGCTCTCAAATGCATTTGCTAAGGAAATGCTCGATGCTACATATACCTTGAATGTTAGCCTTCCTCTGAAAGAAGTCTCACTAAAATCTACAAGACGGATTTGGAGATATTTTAGGTCCTTTAAATTAAGGGTATAATTTATGCAAAAATTGAAGGCCACACTTCCCTCATCACACTTCGTCTAAAAATAGATATGACCTCATCGAACCACCGTACCACATACCGTCATACCACCGTACCACATACCGTACCACCCAGTAGGGGTCAGCCCAAGTAGCCCGGGTAGCCCGGCAGCCCGAAGAGCAGAAACGGCACTTTCCTACTACTGTGGGTGTCTACTTCCGAACAGTAACGTACAGGGCTTAATTGGGAATAACTCCAAACAATACGCTGAGACGCGGGGGCTGAATGACTTGATTGGCATGTTCCAGTAAGTTTTGAACCCAGACGGTCTTTCCAGAGCCGGTCATTCCGGCCACTAAGGCTGTGAATGGGTGAAGTAATTGAAACCGGTCACATTTGGTTTCCACATGAGGTTTAACCTGAGGGTAGGGCGCAAACCGCTGTCCACTCTTTTGAATTTTTCCTTCTTGTAGTAATCGTGTTCGATCTGCGGATCATCGATCTTGTGAACCCGACTTAAATGAGACCACACGTGTTGCATGAACTTGCCGCATATAGGACACATCCGACCCATCTCGTGTTCAAACGAAAATAAGCTCAAAATTGTTATGGGTGAAGCATTATAGGTGAGTAGTTCACGCATGAGTGGGCTCGTCTAGGCCCGTCTCGTTGGCTCAGCTCGAGTCTCGGCTCGGCTTGTCTCGTCTAGATCTAGGCTCGGCTCGGCTTGTCTAGGCTCGGCTATAAAGGAAATATAGGATTTTTTCAGGTGTCTTCCGTCCAGACAACATGAGCCGTTTGATCTGTGACCATTTTGGGTATTTTTATCACTTAACCTATTGTCCTCCACATCAGAGAACGCTTTTACTGGCCACCGCTAGTCCAGAACAGGTTCATTTGTGAAGTTTGCTCGAATTTATCCAAAGGGTTGTTACCCGTCACAACTGCTCAAAAAGAAAGAAAAGAAAGACTTAGAGGGCATGTGCACGACATACGTGAATTAGCTGACCCATCCGTTCCTTTCAAAATAAAGAAACAAACTCTAGCTCAACGAGGTGGTGGTTTTGTGTCTGATATCATGTCACCCCTGATGTCGGCTTTGAGTCTGTTTTTGTTATAAATACTCCTGCCTATATAAAGAAGAAGCTCATTTCGACGTTGATCATTTGAGGGAGCAACATGAAAAGAGCGCATAGTGATTCCACTGATTCTGAAGACAGTATGGTTTCCGACACCGAAGGGGACATTTTTGTCGACGACGATATTAAAGAAGTTCGGCAGAATCTCTCCCAGAGTATCCCCAGAGAAAATGCTCTCGCATTTCTTCATACCCTGGCGTCTTCGAAAAAGTATTTTATACTGGAACTCTCACGGAGAAATGATGTACCATAAAGAAGAATCCCCGTCACCAACATAGCAGAGCTCGTCAGTTGAGTATGTCATGCTACCTTACAATAATATCTTGAAACTTCACAATAATATCTTGAAACTTCACGATAATATCATGAAGCTTTGGGATAATATCTCAAAACTTCTTGATAATATCTTGAAATTTCGCGATAACATCAGAAAACTTCGCGATAATATCTTGAAACTTCGCAATCATATCTTGAAACTTCACGATAATATCATGAAACTTTGGGATAATATCTTAAAACCTCGCGATCATAAAAAAGAAAACAACGATGCCCCTTATATGCCACCGTAAACGTTCGTTTTAATTATACTGTTGATATTAATATGGGCGATTTTAAGACCACGGGCTAATTTTAAATCGGGGAAAGGCAGATTGTGTGTTGATCAGTTCGTTAGTGGACGGCAAGCAGCACAAAACCAAGCAGCGGAAGAAATACTGAGATCTGAGTATTCATTCAGTGGCATGTTAAGACATTTGGTGTGAAACCATCGATCATAGTCACAGGGGCGTAGCGAGGCTTGAGCAAAAGGGTGGGAGGAACTTCAATTGCAGTCAAATATGGAAAGGTTAAATTTCAAGGTCAAGTTCCTGCCAAAATATGCTAATTTCTCAAGAAGGAACGGTTTGGGACAAAAGCTTGTGCATGGGAACTAGTTTGTCCAGCACCGAGAAACAAAAACAAACTTCGCAGGGCCGAAGCCAGACCACAGGCGATAAGATAATAATCATCTGAGGCCTAAATTTATTTAAATAAACAGACAATATTTATAAATTACCTTGAATTGCTGTTATTCTGCCTTTTTGTATTCCTTCCAATGTTTTAGAAAGCCAAATAGTCTTTTACAAGGCCCGTAACTGTTTTAAAACTCCAACCGTTGTGTTAGAACCCCCCCCCCCCCGGGGGGGGGGGACTTCTATATATAAGAGGACGGGGATGCTCGTCGGAAATTTTGAAAATGACCCCTAAAAGGTACTTGAGTGGGAGTGGCAACTATTGACTTCTACCCCTAAAAGGTACCAATTCAAAAACAATAATAAAGAATTAAAGTAATGAAACACTTTGTTATCGATGTACTTTAATTTGAAGATTCAATTCAGATCATCGAAATCGTCCCTTTCATGTTTATTTTAGGTAGTTTATTTACCCCAAAACAGTCCCTAAAAGGTACCAGCTATGTCTCTGGTAGTCTAATTAAGTCTGAGACACCCTTAAAGGTACCAGATTGCAGATTTTGACCCCTAAAAGGTACGACGAGCATCCCCGTCCATTTACGACCGGAGTCCCCCACCCATACGGTTCAGCTGTAGCCAAAGGTCTGTTGCCGCAAACATGGTATCCCCTCGCCAATAAACGCGGTTTAATCATTGACAAAACGATTAAACCGCGCGTTTACCATTTTGCCCAACGTATTGTATTGTATGTTCAGTTTTGGGACGAGACATTTCACATATGAAAACCTTCAGGGTTTGGCTCCTTATTTGCTGAATAACAAGAAAATTTATCGAAGGATTTGAAAATTATGGACCTTTTTCAAACCTTTTTTTAATTGAAGTTTTTATACTGAGTCATATCTCTGAGAATTTTACACCTCTGAAAACAAAAATAACATTTTCTTTAAATTCAAAGTTTCTTTAAGATCCAAGATCCAAAGTTTCTTTAAGATAACATTACAGGGAATCGCAAAATTAAAATTTGAGCTGACGAAAAGTGCGCGCTTTGTTACTAAAACCGGAAATGAGGAATGGGGAATGGAGGAATGGGGAATGAGACTGGGACGAGCTAGCGGTCAACATAGGCACAGCATTCCCCAAATTCCACGATGAGCAGAACAACCAAGAGAGCATAAATAAAAGAGGGAAACTTCTTAAAGTGGGATTTCAAAAATTTGAGGTTTTTAAAATCCCACGATCGAGTTCAAATTTATTCCAAATTCCACGAGAAAGCCATATACATATGATTTCCTAATATTAATAAACATAAAAAAATTTGTATATGTAATCTCATGATTTTGAGTGCAATTTAGAATAAATTACGTTTAATTGAAAAATTTGTAATCATTGAAAACTTTACGAGTTCTAATTTATTCTAAATTGCACGAAAAGAGAATGTTTTCTGAAATCAAAACTTTTGACAAACTTACAGTTTTGTGGAGTCAATCCAACCCCCTTGAGTCTCCATTGTAGTCTCGATCGAGAGCTCCTCCCGAGCATTTTCTTTTACCTTTCTACTCACATATGATAATGAAAGCTGCAATAACTTCCGTTGTAATGTGTAATTAACTCTATTTGCCTAGCTCCGGCACAGAGTAGAACGACCAGGATTGAATTTTTCGAAGTGTCTTTTGGTCGCTCGTTGTACTCTGTGCCGGGGCTAGAGAAAAAGAGCTAGTTGGACACTACAGCGCTAACTATGACCGCTACCATTTCTAAATAAAGATAGTGTACTTTAGATGGTGTACGAATGTTTTTTTTCGGGGAAATATTGGAAAATTTGAAAACTGCCGGTCAAATAGGAATTCGAGGTCATTGACCGGCAGTTTTGAATTTTTGTTGCAAGAATATCTCCAAGAATAAGAGTCGAAGGATATTCAAAACATTCTATCTATATTCACTAGGAATGCTCAATTACTAAGGAAAGTGCTTCAAAACCGAACTAGCCCTACATGTCTTTTTCGAATTGTCTTTTGGTCGCTCGTGAAAGCAGCCAATCAGAGCTCGTTCTAAAAATAGCTCAGCTAGTTCGAGGATGGTTCCACTGTAGAGCGCGAGATGGACTCCCCTAGTAATTTTCCCCTGTACTAGCATTAAAATACTTTACTAGTGTGATTATCTTTAGCGGAGCTCCATGCACACAGAATAAAGGCAAAAACGAAGGAGAAGCTGACCACGCACGCCAAAAATTGGTCAAACTGCGTGCCCGCTTGTTGCTCGCTGCTCGAAGACGGCTACTTGCGCGCGCCTAAAACAAAAACAAGGTAATCGTTGATTAGGTTGAACATGAGTAAACAGAAAAAGGGGGAATGGCCATGGCTCGTTCCTAATCAACTAATGCCACAGATGTACGCTACCTTCACCGACGGATACGGAAAGTGTAGCCAGCTGAATTCAAAGTACTGTAGGACTTTCAAAGTACGGTCAAAATCTTGCTATAGTCTCAGAGACTAGAAAGTCTTTCCAAAAAAGATGTTGTCGGCTCAAATTCGAAACTAAAGTAAAAATAATAATACTGTAAGAGCTGCGCCTGTATTTTTGACTCTTGTTCTTTGAGTGGGATTTTTACAGCTAATTGTAAAGGGCCGGTTTAAACGTAATTGCACATGGCGTAAATTTGTTCTTTCAAGGGCGGATCCAGGGAGGGGCAAAGGGGGGCTGTAGCCCCCCTCTGCTTCAACAAAACAAGAAACAAAACAAAGCAAAAGACAACAACAAATCAAAAGCAAAAGGAAATAAATACATAATTACTGAAACTAATAAAAAGAATCAACGTGAAGCCGGAAATTTGATTACGATTAAGGGAATACTGTAAATTGAAAAGCGTCCTCGACTAAAAAAAAACTGTCGATCGCTTGGCTCCGATCTACACTTGCTACTTGGGAATCTGTGGTGGAGTGTAGCGGTAAAATTTGGCGCGCGTTCCAAGTTGTATGCTTTAATTCCACTACCTGTAAAGCCCTGGCTAAACTAGGTGGTAACATGAAAATGTCCCTGAACTAGCTATGAAAATGTTTTGGTGTTTAGCTATAGCTTCGGTGGACACATTAGTCCGCAACATTGTGTCCTAGTTTACCTCCGTTTACCTCTGGCTGTGCAATTGTGAGCCTGCATAATTGAATCCTTTCAAGATCAAGTCTTCTTGCGATATAGCGGTACGTCTATCGTTGCGTGAAAACTAAGATTTGTTTAGACATTTCTTGCTGTGTATAATTTCTCGCCTTTAGTTTTGCTTTGATTCAAATGCTAGAAAATGTTTTATTCGGTTTCTGGTAGACTGGGTTTTGAATGAGTTATCATCACCAGTGGAAGCCGTGAAGCAAAATGCTTTCAAAATATGTGTAACTTTAATATTATATTCAGAAATACGATACTGATTAGCTTATATATATAATCTAAGAGTAAAGAGATTTTAGCTAAGCTACTAAGCTAATGTATATTTCGATTATCATGATTAATTAAAGATTTTATAAAGTAATAATCGGATGACAGAGCAGACAGAGTAGTTAAGTTAAGTTGAGGCATTGGCTTATGGTGGTAATAATCAACTTATGCAGCATTATTTGCTAAAAATCCAATAGATAGTTTTCAATTATCTGTACCTTTATTGATCATGGATGGTTTCAAGAAATGTTCCAAAACTCAAGTGGAACCACGAGCGTAGCGAGAGAAATAGAGGAGAAAGATACTCAGTTGCATAGCGACGGTTTTGGGGAAGGGGTGGGGGAAAGGAGAGGAGGGGGGGGGGGGGGGGGTAGAAAACCCTTTTTCCAAAGCACCTCCCAACCCAAGCCCCCCCGTACATTTCTAGCTGGATCCGCCCTTGTCTTTTGAATCACTTCGTGGATAAGCAAAAGTGAAATACGGTATGTCTGTGCACAGGTAGCCCAAACTCTGCATTCGTATATGAAATTTCACGAACGATTCGCCGCCAAAAAAAAAAGAAAAATTGGATAAAGGAACAATTTGAACTCATCAGTAATGCTGTTGTATATGATTTTCTGTGTATTTAGGAGGAGGAGGATGAGCTATCATAAGTGCAAGACTTGCAAAGACATCGAACGAGCATCGAACGAACATCGGTCGACCGGCTACTTTCCGGAAATCCGATTAGAAAGCGGACTTTAACCGAACAATTATCGAATTTACTATAATGCGATGCCTTGTATTTGGATTTGGACGTGGTGAGTTTTACACAGCAAACGCGGACATCTTTATGTATGATGAGTGGAAAAGGACTGTTTGATTGCCATTAGAGAACAGATCCTTGGAAGTCCACGTTCCTCTTGAAACCTCTAGACTAGACTTAGACTGTTGATATCATAAACAGCTGTATACTAGGATAGATTGAAGCGAAACAACATGGACGAAGACCCCTTCGACCACTTTGAAGAAGACGAGGGCTTGCAACCGGAGACGAAGTCGTCGGCGAAGAAGAAGAGTGGAAGGTTTGTCATTTTTTGTGTTTTAAATTAGAATGCTTCCCTACTACAACCTTTTTGGAAACCTGCAAAGAAATACTTGAGTAACATGTCAAGATCGTTCTCACTGATATGCACCACAAATAATTCTTACCGTCGTCTGGTAGACTGTGAAATAAACAACTTGGATACTTACGACTGCTTCCTATATTTTGGGATTTTGTGAAAGATCCGTTTTAGTAATGCCGAAATAAGTAGTTAAATATACGACAGTAAGTCAGATTTGTGATCTTTTAGGTTCTTGCATGTACCATGCCACAAATCGACATGTTGTCAGACAACCTTGTATAGGTTTTGTACTATCTTGTTGCACATGTCAACTCATACAAATTTGTTTTAGCCGTTGTCATCGCAAATCCACTCATTTGAATCCCCTTTTCGCTAATCTAACATGCTGAATCATGACAGTTTTTGGTGAAAAACTCAAAGATGTTTGATTTGTGGAGCATACTAGCAACTTAAGTCTTAATTTTAAAAGTAAAAAGTAAGAGTTTTAAGCTTAAGTTAATGTTTATAAATTCAAAATGATAAAAGGAAAAAAATAAGAGGTCCAAAAGGAGAGAAGTAGATAGGAATAAGGTGACCAATAAGGCAACTGGAGCAATATCAGTTTTTAGGATTTTTTTTTATTCACAAAATTTCACTATTGCACTATTGCACAATTTTTTAAAATGAATGTTTGTTATTGTGTGTGTGTGTGTGTGTATTTTTTTCCCAAAGTGATTCGACTTCAATGTGAACCCCTACTAGTAATTTTAAATAAGGTTTGTTAACATTTTTTCCACTCAGTATGTATCTGTACTGTGGGAAAAAAAATTGGAGTTTGGATTTCACAATCACTCTAAGACCAGCTGCTGTTTGAATAGTGAGGAAAAAAGTCTGTTATGATATATAATGTAAAAACTAAACAACAAAAATGGGTAAATATAGAAGAAATATTACAAGGTAATTGCGTTTAAAGAACTCTGTAAACATCTTATATTAATGGCTTTCTCTGGACAATAGAGAACCCAAGCAAATTGCATGCATTCGGTTATAAATATGAAAGTCAAAATGAAGTGTCTTCTCTTGATTTTAGCTTTTATAATGTATGTATTTCAATGCTATGAATTTCACACTTACAAAATCTAAAATTAGGCAGGGATATTGAGATGATAGTTTGATGTTTCTTCTACGTTTTTGTGTTTTGTCTTAACTTTTAGGCCTTTGAGCCATTAATTACCATATACTAAAAAAAAGTCCAAATGTTTGAGATTGGAATGGCTGCTTTGTTTGTGTCTTTTTATGTTTGTGTCAAAATTACAAATCAAAGAAAAATCTCAATTTTTACTGTTGTTATGGAACAATTTCTGCTCACATTCAAGTAATCAATGAACAGTGAAAAGTTTCAAAAACTTTCACTGCATGCAGGTGATCTGAATTTTTTTATGCTTGGTTAGCATCTTAATCAATGACCCAAACAGGTTGTCAACAGCCTGATATATTCTTATTATTGTTTCATGGTTTCATGGTTTTTGAGAGGTGAATAAGGTTTTGGAAAATTTACTATAAATAAGTGTGTTTTTATACCTGAAGGCTGATTCTCTGTAAAAAAAACAGGTACAAGGTTCCTAGTAGGAATATCAAAAGGTAATAATCACCTGCTGAACTGTCTACTTTTATTGGAGACCTTAATTGGATGTGGTAATACTAAAAACCTAGAAGTAGTGAATATAGTTGTTATACTTATTATATTATGTCAAGCAGTCATAATACGTCTGAATCTGGATAGCAACCTTTGAGATACCTATAATTCAACATAAAAGTAATTTAAGGTAATGAAATTTACTTTGATTCACAATTAAGATATTCCAGTGCCTGGAAAAAGTTCTTGACAAAGTTGTAAGCCAGGTTTTCAGGCTAGCCACATTGTCTCAAAACAACTAACTCTTGTCAATGATTCAGACAGATGTTATGAACTTTTTCACTTGTAAAAATAATTATCATTCCAAATACTTGTGAAAGGTTATTTTTGGAATTTTGAAAAGCAAGCTGAGACAGGTCTTCTTCAGTAACCTTTGGTTCTAAACTTCTTTTTTCTTTCTTTTCTTTCTTTCTTTTTTTTAAAAAATCAGTTTGAAAATCTGACTTATGCCAACCAATTTATTTACAATTTTCTACAGGCAAAGTATAGATCAACATATGTTATAATTTTTTTTGCATGACATGACCGTCTATACTTCAAATGTAGTCACGTGCCTTATTACGTGTATCTCGACCAATCACATCCTGTTAACTTAGAAGTGGGCACAGATCGGCCGTCAGGTCGCCAAACGGATAAACAATCGCCATTTTGGATCTGGTCTTCGATTTGCTTTGATTTTCGAAGGATTTCGAAGTTCGAGTTCGTTGATGCGTAGCGATCTAATCTCTAGGATATGCAGGGGGTGTCGAACTAGGTCTTGTAGCGATTTCAAAGATACCTAGTGCAGAATGCCACTAGATAAACCCCAGGATTCGAAGCCTAGGTAAGAACTGATATTGGGTGCAGAAGTGACGATAGAATGGTGGACTGATCCCTGACGGTCGCGTTTCTCGCATAGCTGACATCATTACTAGAAGTCTATTGGTTTTTTAACTGTCTTGTTGAGTCGATCTCGCTCTAATCTATTATTTCCTCGTTTGTTTTTCAGAACCAAGAGCACCGACAATGTCAGGTAAGTCTTGGAAACATGCAGCTGTAGTATGAATCACGTGTGTATATATGAAGTGTAGTTGATCATCTTCCAACGTTGCTATCGAACTATCGTTTCTGTAAAATTCTGTGGTATTCAAGTGGTGAATGCCCGTTTCTGATAGAGATCTAGTTGTGTTTCGGTGTTTGTCTAAAAGAATCGAAGTGTTCCGATCCATAACAGTGGAGTTGTCGACTAGTACTAGACACTCAGACATTCGCAATGAGTGCTCTCAAGTCGCCACGTTTTTCAGATCGCCGAGTCCGCTAATAACAGTTGTTCCCGTAGCAGGTTTCAGCGATTGTATTCGTACACAAATGACTGTCTGTAAGCAATTTTGAAAAGAAATCGTATCATCTGTAACTACGTAAACAAAACATCGCACTGGTTTATTGTTGCGTGTTGTTTTGCGGTTCAGCGAATTGTATTAGCTATCAGACTCCACAAACCTAATCGAACCTCTATTAGAGACATTGTCAAAGTAGTTTTAAACGGATCGGAATAGAAATGGACTTGAAGGACGCCATTTTTGGAACCTAGATCACTTACTTTTCTAATCATGAACGTATCAAATAATTAGTAATTCTTTGTGTTTTCTAAATAATGTTCCGAAGAAATTCTTATTTCGATTTTTCTTCCAATATTTGAATAAAGTTGATATTTCACTTGATTTGTTTGTTCAAGTTGTTCATTTCATTTTGTAATCGACAATTATTTAACAAAGCGTTTCTTTGCTTCGTGCTGTGCAGTTCTAGTCGAAAGCGAACTTGAGAACTTATTTAGTCTTTGATCTTGCTACAAAGTCATACATTTTTTATTTATTCGAAGTTCTCAAAAAAGCAACCGTAATCGGGACAATAGGAAAATTTTAAAAACATTGTTTTTATATAGTATAATAACACTATTGTAACTAAACAACTGAAATGTTGAATGTGCTGTTTATGTTCATTCTGTGATTAACACTTGTCAAACATTTTAACAGGCCTTTTTTTTTGTTTGTTGTACAGTAAAAAGGAGAGAACATTGCAAAAGATTTTAAATTTCAGTTAAAAACTATAAACAGAAGTTTGAGTTAATGTTTATATATATATATATTCAATGCAGAAGAAGACATTTATGAAGACAAATATAACCTGTGACTTGTTTTCATATCACATTCTGTACACATAATAAATTGTACGATATACATATTTTAAAAAAGTTGTATGTAGTAAAGTTATTAAGTAAAAAGTAAAAAAGTTGTGTTGCATATTGTATTCATAGACTGAAATGCATTGTCATTATGAAAGTTCTCATATTTTTTGTACCTAAAATACATAGGAAAGTTTTGAAAAGGAGAGGAAACGGTCACTGCTGTTATAGCCTTGTGTACCCTGTCATTTTGAAGTCTGGAATGTGATATACAACATGTAATATACAAAAACAAAAAAACAAGGACAACATTAAAAAAAATATATTTAAACATATTTTGACCTAACATTAACCCAGAGTGTAAAGCTCATCAAGTGGGTCTATGTCCACCTTTTTTGAAAATACTAACTGTTTATATATTATTAAATGTAAATACAACCCAATAGATGGAAATGAGTGATGCTAATATAATTTCCCAATCATTTGGCCATTTGTGTAAAACTGTTTTCCTAAAAGTAAACTCGCTTTTTTCTGATAAAAAATTGAAAAAAGCCTTGAAAACATTCTGAAAAATTGATGACATTTTAGCTTTGAAGCATTTTCATTTTACTCAATTAACAGAAGATTTAAAAGGCTATACATGCATGTAAAATAAGTGTGAAAGTTAAACAATATGCTAAAGTGCTGCTAATGTAATGTAGTTCCTTGTATGATCTTATCGGAACCAATTCAAGGAGATCTATACTATTTTTTGCAAAAGGTTAATTTTATACAAAGACAGGTGTGATTTGTGTCTTAGGACAAAAGTTGTCAAATTTGGTGAATATCTTTTATCATGCATTTTAGAAATAGTCTTTTATGGTGAATTTAGAGATTTTTATACAAATAACTTCAATTGAAGTATATGGTGGTGTTAAGTAAAGAAGACTTGTTATATTTGTAAAGAAAGAACAGTCTAGAGCAGATACATCCATTTCATTCCCATCACGTCTGACATTTTAAGCTGAATATAAAATGATCAAGCAAGCAAATTTTAAGAGGAGATTTTTTTCCAATATCGAGTAATAATGGTTTAAAGTGCCAAAAACTAGACCTTCTTGCAAGTTTTAATTCAAATTTTCGCTTTCAATTAACACTCAAATTTTATTTTTACCAGTTGAAAACTGATCTAACAAGATAAAATGTCCATTTAAAACTGTCTTTGGAATTGTACAAAGTTGTTATCATGAATGCATTTTTATTTGAATTTAGCAACTTTCAAGCTGATTGTAAAGAATGTGTTGGCAAATGAACCAATGGAGTCCTAACCTTATCTTGCATTCCAATTTTAACCAAATTTAAACCTATCCAACTACAAACAACCTAAACTTTGTGAAATAAATTTTTTTAGCTTTTTATAACACTTATTCTTCGACTGATAGGTTTTGTTGCTCAGTGCTGGAATATGAAAAAGTCTCCTCTTAATGATAGAACATGGTGTTTCAGTGTCTTCATGATACCAAGTTACAAAATTAAGTGAAAGCTATAATCATGGTATCATAAAGAAGATGACACAATATTATGTTTTATTGCTACTGCAGTTTTCGATATTCTGCGAACTCTGACCTTCAACAGTCTGTTGGAATTTGGTTATTCCCTTCCACCCACCAATTCAAAGCATCAAAATATTAATACTAAAAACTCCTAAAATCCCACAAAATGACCAAATACTGTACGATCTTTAGACAATATATATTATATTATATTATATTATATTATATTATCTTAGCTATACTATCATTCGGTATTAATAATTCTTCATATTAGTGATTTTATAATTTTGATTGACAGAAGCAAAATGCAAAGTGGCAATTGATGTTTGAAAGTCAGAGTTTGCAGAATATCAAAAACCACAGTAATATTTACCTTAATAGTCATTCCCATGATGAGAAATAGAGAAACTTAAAGCATACCCAAATGTTTCTCTTCCTTTTTAAATTGTATTTACATGTATCTTCTGTGTG